>JAAEAF010001578.1:155271-178267 GCA_011037195.1 Triatoma infestans | reverse complement strand
TGTCAAAATTCCTCAACCGGAAGTACCACTTTACTTAGTGTTTTTTTTACGTTTTTGCAATTTTCTCAAAAATGCCTCCAACGATTTTCTTCAAACTTGGTATATCATCTACACATACAAAGAGTTACAACTTTTATTTGAAACATTTCTCTGGGAAAATTCATTTAAGGCCACTTATGGGGGTGGGTGGGGTTCGATATTGGGTTTTCATTGGGTATTGGGTTTTCATTGGTTAGGTTTCCATCTACAGAGCAATTTGAGTGTATTAGACAATTCTCACAACTAAATAATCAGATTTAACTATGTTGATGAAATTTCGAGCTTGAAACAATTATGATAACCGAAAGTGCGTTTACTTTACCACTTCACTTAATGATTTATTCTCTTTGTTGCATTGTTCTCACAACTGGCTCCGACGATTTCCTTCACGCTACCAATATAAACTCGCCATGCAAACATCTACAACTTTATTTAAACCATTTCTCTGGCAACATTCTTCAAATGACGCTTTTAGGGGAGGCCTGGGCTTATGTGTTCCTCTAAAGTGCTCTCACAGTTGATTATACCATTCTAGCATCCAGCCATAATTACATAGCACTACATCGGTGGCTAAACTTCCGAGTTTCAAGGCAATTAGTAAATCGGAAGTGCGCCTTTACTAAACAGAGCAGTTTTCCCGCTTTCGACGGATTTCATTACATTTGGTACACAAACTATAAAATTTGTCACTTCTACTCTTGAGAAAACTGGAATAAGAAAAAGTTGTGTGAGTGTTTCACACCAGATTTTCATATTTAAAATAAAGCAAACACAAGAATTCATTGATCTTCAGTTTTAAGTTTTATGTTCAATTTAGCAGTGTTAAATCCACTATATACTAACGAACAGTAATCAAGATGCGGAAATATAAGTGTGGCAATCAATTGTTTTCTTAATTGAAATAGGCAGAATGTTCTTATTGTATTTTAGTTAGTTCGGAGTTTTTGAAATTTTGTTAGAAATGTCACTTAACCATGATTATTCCAAGGATAGAGTGAGTATTTAGTAATGGTGACACCTAAACATGTATTTGTAGTGTAACTTCAGAGGAAATGTTCCCTCAGAGCTCCCCCCTCCCCCAAAAATCAATTTTCCCGGAAAAATGTTTCAAAACAAAAGTAGTTTAAGCAAAATCGCTAAGCAGGCATTTCCGAAAAAAATGCGAATAATTAAACAAAAAATCATTAAGTAAAGTCGCACTTCCGGTTAATGGATTTCGACCGGAAGTCTAATTGTCAGATGCGATATTGTTAGGTCAAATCGACATTATCAATTTTGAGCTTTCTGCGATTTTTTTTTTTGAGATTATTTTGTTTACATAATCCACAGACATATGCCAAAAAATCATCATCATCATTCGCCCATTAAAATTTTTTCGTACCCAGTAAACTTCAAAGTAGTGTGAACATTCAATTTCTAGAATATGACATAGTAAGTTGGAGAATTTTGGAAACTAAAAGTGCCCTTAAATGAATTTTTCCACAGAAATGTTTTAAATAAAAGTTGTACATCTTTGTATGTGTAGTTTATGTAGGTAGTTTCAAGAAAATCGTCGAAACCATTTTTGAGAAAATCTCGAAAAAGTGAAAAATTCATTTTGTAAAGTGATAAAATAAACACGCACTTCCGGTCATCCGTTTTTTTTCCCAAATTCAGAATTTCTACAATATATTTAATTCTAATTAACATTTTCTAGATGGCAGAATTGTCTAATAAACTGGAATAGCATTTTAGAAGAAACCATAACCCCACCCTTCCCCCAAAACTACCCTTAAATGAATTTTTCCAGAGAAATATTTTAAATAAATGTTGTAGCTCTCTTTGTATGTGTAGTTGATATACCAAGTTTAAAGAAAAGCGTCTGAAACCATTTTTGAGAAAATCTCAAAAATAAAAAACAAAAGAGTAAAAAACAAAAAAAAAAACTATAAATGTACTTCCGGTCGAGGAATTTTGACAAATTACGTACTGTCAGATCCCCATGGTGATACCTAAACAGAATATCAAGCTTCAACTTTCTAAGGTTTTTCGTTTTTGAGCTATGCTGTTCATATACATACATACATATATATATATATATATATCACACACACACACAGACCATTTGCTTAAGACCACTTTTTTGGACCACAGGGGGACCTCAAAACGGTTATTTCCGGTGAAAACTCGATATCGAAAATTTAACATGAATACAGTACTTCCTCTAACTAGGAGTAAAAGAAAGTAAAAATGAAAACAAAGCTTTCTTGAATATAATAATAGGAATGGTTAAAACTTTAATCATAATATTAAAGAGAAGTGATATGAAAGCTGAACGGAACAGATCATGAAAGTTGAATGTATTCTATGAAACATCTGTCTTAATGTAACTCCAACAGAGTGATGGTGTGTTAGTAGGATAGAAGGACGACCCAGTACTGTTCACCACTGGTATCATTCACTCGCCTATTGAAGAATCTCTTCTGAACGATAAGAACGGCTTTTCCATTTCTATTCACATACCAACTGATTATATACGTTCCTTTTAATTAGATTTCCATTCTATTTGCTTTAACATTTTATATCACATAATATCAAGGACATATAATACCCTTTTTATGTTTACAATTTATTAACGAGTAAAGTGGGCGGAGCCCCACTTGATTTTATTTCGTTTTTATATTAAGATAATTATGAATTTTGTGTAAACAGTTTTTTTTTTGTTAAATAATATATTTATTTACAACAATCTTTGGAAGCCTATTAATAATGATTTTAACCTTCAAAATAGATTGCCATTATTATTAAAGGCTTGTTTAAATGTTAGCCTAAACCTATGATAGCATAATACCTCTTGTAAGCCTTTTTTTTTTCGTTTCCCCACTTCCTTTAATCCTTGATGAGTCATAGTAAGCGGTCCCATTATTCCACATTCTCTTGGGACAAATACCACATGGCCTTGTCCGAATCATTTATCTTTTACCTTCTTCTTTTTTTTCCTTTATTTTTTTTTGACAAGTCCTATGTGGGGTAAGAGGCTTTTCAGTTCATACGTCATCATTAATTTTCTTTTGAATCTAATTAGAAGACGAAAACAAATTAAAAAAAAACAAATATTTATTGTCTTTTAATTGCTTTTTAAAAGTAGATTGAATTATTCTAGGAAAAAAATTACAACAATTTTTTCAATAGACGTTTCGGCTTATAATTGAAGTCTTCATCATTATTGCTTAAACTTTTAGTGATTGTGTAAACAACGATTTTTACTTTCTCTAACTCCTAGTAAGAGGAGGTATTGTAATCGTGTCAAATTTTCGATATCGAGTGTGTGTGTGTAATGTATGTATGTATGTATTACATGAACAGCATAACTCAAAAACGAAAAACCGTAGGAAGTTGAAACTTGATATTCCGCTTAGGTCTCACCATGGGACATCTGACATTGTGTTATCTGCCAAAATTCCTTATACCGGAAGTTACCATTTTACTAGTTGTATTTTTTTTTTTACTTTTTTCCGATTTTTCTCAAAAATGGCTCCGACGATTTTCTTCAAATCTTCAATATCAAACTACACTTACAAAGAGCTACAGCTTTCATTTGAAATATTTCTCCGAGAAAATTCATTTAAGGGCACTTTTGGGAGAGGGGGTGGGGTTATGTTTTTTGTGTAAAGTGCTATCATAGTTGTTTATACAATTCGATCATCCAAACAAAATTTAATTAGAAATAAATAGATGGCCAAAATTTCGTGTTTCAAGACAATTAGTAAACCGGAAGTGCGCTTTAACTGAACAGTTTTTTCAGTTGTCGACGTATTTCATTAAATTTGGTAAGCAAACTATAAAAATTTGTCTGTTACAATTTTCAGAACTGGAGTAAGAGAAAGTTGTGTGAGTGTTTCACACCAGATTTTTATAATTATAAAACGATAGTTATTCATTTCTCTACGCAATTATTATAGTTTAAACACTGAGAAGACTTAAATTAAAAGCGTTGGATTAATTTTTTTCTAAAATCAAGAAAAAAAAGAAGACCAATAACTTTGAATAAACAATTAGAAGATTTATAGATAGTGTAATATGATTGGTTGTTGTGTGTTTTATGTATGTGTAGCGTTGTTGAAAAGGGCTTGTGTGGGAATATGTTTAATGAGAAGAGAGAAGTTTAAGAAATAAGTAGAAGTCACCACTAGATTAAAATAAATATATTATCTTTAAAGAAACTTAATTAGTTTTCAATATCTCAATAATATGCTTACGAGATGTATATATTTCTTTCAATTGATTGATTTAGATCAAATGTTTAATATTTAAGTGGACTGATGTTCTCTCTCACGAATGAATGCTGGTTGAATGACTCAAGTAGACTGTTTGAAACAATGATGCTTCTCTTGATAAAAACCTGCCCTTTATATTTGATTTCTAGAAGCTGAGTTTTCCGAACGCCCTTGCAACGGTTTTCTTCTATTTGTTTCCGTCCCTTTCCAGCCAACTTACATTTTTTTCTTCAAATCATATTTTTCTTCAAATATAGAATGTATTTCCATTTACTTCTTCCACTACAGTAGATTTATAGATAAAGTTTCTTCTGCATAAAATCTATTGCATTTAAAAAGTAAATAGAAAAACGCTTACTTGAATCTTAATCTTCAAAATATAAGCTTTCACTTTTCCTTTGGTTTTGAGGCTAAAAGCTAATTGCACCCTAATCACACTGATTCGTAATTTGCAAATTGCTGTCCTTTGAATAATGAGTGATGAACGGAAAAGACGATAATCAGATTATGTAGTATCGTAGCCGATTGCGGCAGCGTGATGTAAAACGCTACTCCCTCCTAATCTGCTAATTCTACCCGAATCAAACGCCAAGGAAGGGCGGAATCATTATCACATTGCAGAATAACTTTATTTTGGTTGATTAGAAAGGGTTACCTTGTTTTTAAGACTTCATAATTCTATCCAATTTTCATTTCACAGGTAACAACAGCTATGCCATTGGAACATGTTAAAAATGTAACACCTTCGAAGTTCCACTTTTTCCCGAACCCGGTCTTGGCTAACCATTGATTGGGTCTTGTTGTAACCTAGCCTAATTTATTTGGATTTTTCAAAAATATCCATCTTTCATCACTTGTAATTCTCCTTTTCTAAAACCGGCTATTTTTTGGATTTTGGAGCAAGTCGACGATTTTCGCACACATCGACACTCTAATTGCTTAATTTGCTGTAATTCATGTGATGATATGATCTTGGTCTTGAATTCTATACTAGCGGTCAAAAAAACCGGCGCACCTTGAATTTTACGTAAAAAGTGCAGATTTAAGAAATATTTTTGAGCCTGAAGTAATAACAGGTATATGACAAGTCAAAGGGCATTACTATGCTTTAATCCTTTTGGGAAAAAGTTCATAATTCTCTCTAGGATTAACGATAAATAAAATATGAACTTTATCAATTTGTCTCCAGTTACATATTCAGTCGTATTGAATTTTCGTTAGTGCTTTTTTTCTTGAAAAACAATATTTCTTGTTTTTTTCTTGAAAAACAATGTTTTTAAGAAAATAAAATGGTTTTGGATGCCGTGGTAGTCGCTCGGATTATTGCTTTGGTTGAGGACGGCCGAAGCCAGCGATACGCGGCCAGAGTCCTCGAGCTGCCTGAAACAACGGTTCGGCGGGCAGTCCAGAGATACCGGGAGACAGGAAGCTACACTAAGAGGCCGGGATCAGGCCGTCCAAGAGCGACAGGTCCAGCTGATGATCGCTTCGTTGTTATGCAGACCCTCAGAAACCGCTTCCAGACATCTGTTGAGACCTCTCACCGACTGCGTGTCATTTGGGGTACAGATGTCAGCCCGCGAACAGTACGGAGAAGGCTTGCTGAACTTAACCTGCATGCTAGGGTCCCCGCTTCCGGCCCTCTACTCACTGCAGCACACTGAGCAGCATACCTCCACTTTTGTAGAGAACATGCCGCCTGGACTGAAGGTGATTGGGCCTCTGTTCTGTTTTCTGACGAGTCCAGATATAGCCTACATGGTGCAGACGGACGAGTTCGAGTGTGGAGAAGACCAGGTGAGCGATATGCTCAGAACAATATAGCGGGAAGAGTGCAGTTTGGAGGAGGTTCGGTGATGGTTTGGGGTGGAATATGTTTAGAGGCAAGGACAGACCTCCATGTGTTCCGATGGCCGACGCTCAATGCACACACGTACATCACCGACATCCTCGAGGAATATGTGATACCTTTTGGCTCGTTTATTGGCCCCCATTTCCTTTTTATGCAGGATAATGCCCGGCCGCACATTGCAAATGTTGTACGGGACTACCTGGATGAGGTTGGTGTCCGCACCTTGGAGTGGCCAGCTCGCAGCCCGGACCTCAATCCTATTGAGCATCTTTGGGACCAGCTTGGGACGTCCATCCGTCGACAACAGAACCCTCCATGTGACCTCCAAGAGCTGAGGACTGCCTTGGTATCAATGGGATCAAATTCCTCAAGATCGGGTAGCCAACCTTATTCGCAGTATGCCTACAAGAGTACAGGCCGTTATACAAGCAAGGGGAGGCAACACTCGGTACTAGAGACTCAAATTTCATTAATTAAAAAAATATAGAGGTGTTTATTTTTTGTTTAAAAGTGTTGTTTACAAATGTTCATTTGATTTATTTTACATTATAGATTTTTTTTTAATGAAGTTTTATTGTTTTTCCCTTTATTTGTGGTATCCTACAAACAGAATATATCGGACTATAATCAGGTAAAAAAAAATTACAAATTTTCTTCTGCTGGACAAGAAATAACGACGAAATTCAAAGTGCGCCGGTTTTTTTGACCGCCAGTGTATATCCAGCTTTTTAGGATGGCGATTCACCGTAGAGAGGCATTTGCCCTTACTAGGGTAGCTAATCCTCGAGTAATCGAATACGGATTCTACTTCACCCTTTCGAGTAATTTCTCATCACAAAAAAAATAAATAAAAAACGGGCCATGATTTTGGCTAATCTTTACTGCTAGTGCCTCCACTTTTGTAATGTTTAAACCAAAACATTAATGCCTTATTTCGGTGTATAACCCCCTCTCCTATCACTGCACAAATGTATACGGCTGCCGCATTTGTGCTTAGCATTTTCTTTCAATAATGTCGCAGAAGACCGCGTATCTCAACTTTTTCTTTAGATAGATTTTGACTGGTGATTATAATATAACAAATGAGTGGTTAAGAGATTTGTATACTTAATTGAATAAAGGCAATTAGTCAAAGTAAACATTGTTATAAACTATATAAACAAAACTAGCTAGTAGGATTTATTTACCTAACTTCAAAGGTCAGCATAGTTTTCATGCACAAAAACTTTTATAATAACAACTAGTATCTAGTATTTCTGACTTAATGTTTATTTTAATAGTCTATATTACGTATTTAAACAATTAAATGAACAAATCGTACATTGTAAATAATATTAATTTAGGGATGAAACTTTTTAATAAATATGAAGATAGCCTTTAGTAAATTAAGAATTATGCAGAGTTAGTAAAAATATTTAACCGATGGGCAGTGTGTGTGTGTGTGAGTGAGTGATGAAATGATAGAGTAGGGTGGAGTTAAAGAGTGTATATATATATATATATAGGAAAGTTGAATAATGACAGCCCACATACCCACCGTATATCTAGAAATCAATAACCCTCCTCCCGTATCTTACCGAACACTATTTATATTGGCTCCAAGAAATATCGTCGTCACCCTTCATAACATTTCATTCTCAAAATTACATTATTTTTTCCATCACATACTAACATTTTTTTCCTATTACCAACTTTTCTTTTTTTTCCCAACCTCACTATATAAGATTGGAAATATACTCTTGTGTTATAAAGATAACCATTAAAAAATCTGAAGATAACTTCGCTCTATCTTAATTATCTTAAAAACATTTCTAATTTTTTTTTTTTCTTTTTATCCTCATTCGCAAATAATATAAGTTAAACAAAAAATATAATATACAAAGAAAATATAAAGTGGAGATAAAAACAGAATAGCGTAAGCAAAAAAAAATTTCCGACTTTCCTTTCATTAAAAAAAATGACGTCATCATTTAAATGTTTCCACTGCAAGTTTGGCTAGAAAAAGAAGAACTGAGGCTGAGAGAGAGACTGCATTTTTAAAATAAAAGAAAGTCATCTAAAGCCTTTTTTAGCTCGTTAGGAATATATATATATTAGTAAATTTCTAAAGCGCTACACAGGATTGAATAATACAGGACTACTGTACCATACAATATAACAACTTCTGTTTAGTCATATTGTTATGAGAAAAACAAAAAAAAAACAAAAACAAAAAAGTGTTATATAAAAACATACTCTACGCTTTTATTGAATACAAATAATTTTTTCTTTTTTTTTCAAGCTTAGAACTTTTACCATTCATTTACGTAATAACTTTTAAGTTGTGTGTGTGATGAAACTTTTGAAAACAATGAAATGACCTCTTTATAGAGGATAATTGACGCCATACTTTTCTCAGAGCTATCTAAAAAAAAAACATTTTCTTGGAAATATGTATTGTAACGCTGCCAATTGTGCCATCTAGGAGAGAAGGCAGGTACCTAAGGTTCTCCTAGTGGCTGCTGGGAAGCGCTGGCGGCGCTCTAGTTCTTTCTAGAAGAATCGAGGAAGTTTTAGAAGATTCCCGGTATATATAGTAGGGACTGCAGAGAGTTGGGGTAGTTTTCCAGTTACAAACGAAGTCACCTAGTTTGTGAAAAGTGTATAAAAAGTGAATAAAGTGAACTTTTGTGGTTTAAACTGTTAAGTAATTATTATTAAGTGTTGTATTTTGTAATTTATTCTGTATAACAATAAATTGGTGTTTTCTTTATTGAAGTTTAGAGTATTTTATCTATACAAAGTAGTTGCAGTAGCTAGTTTAGAGGGAAAAACGTTACATTATGTTGAAATAAAATTAGTAGGCTTAAATCTTAGATAGTGCCACTCCTTTTTGTCCTCAAGCGTTGATCTAGTGGCTAGCGCTCTCGCCTTTTGTGCGAGAATTCAGGGTTCGATTCCCGTGAGGGTAAAGTTGATGTTGACCCAGCATCATAATAAAAAGTGGGACGCTACTACTAGGTAGCGAAGGCCGGAACTAAGCGGCGTGGGAAGTGCGGCGTGCTTACCACACGCCCACCTATTCAAATCGCCGTCTGGCAAGCCTTGGCCCTTCATGGGCTGCTACGCCATTGGTTTTTTTTTTTTTTAACCACTCCAAAAATGGAAAAATGGATCTACAAAACGGATACAATATGAGATATTCGATTGATGGTTTTGATCAAAACTATTGGTCCCATTGGTCGGACCCTAAGGTGAGACTTCGATAGAATATGAAGTTTGAATTGGCAATATTTTTCTTTGTTTATTTCATTCATTCTCTCTTTCAAATTCTCTGGCTCTTTCTCAAAGAGGAGAGGTATTTTTATAGGCAAGTGGTGGTGGCATTTGTGGTACGCCTTATACGAGGATGGAGGTCACAGAAATGTTAATACTTCCCCAGTAAACAACTGTGTACAATTACATGCTATTTGCAAGGCTCTTACAGTTTAACATTAAACAAAAACTAGAGTAATGTAATGCTGCTGATGGATTCATTAAGCCCACTTATAACACTCTAGGATGGTTTCTTTTCAGATCCACTAGTAAGAAAAGCCTACAACCTGCTGACAGAAATTGGGCATAAATGGATGAAGAGAGTCGGCAAGGTAGGAGAGCCGACAAAATGGCCAAACGAGCCTTTTCTAATGATTTAGATTAAGCTATCCCTGAGCGATTAACTACTGAGTTGCAAATGTGTATGAGTCAAAAGACACTAAGAAAATGATAGGACCAATGGAGTCGCCCAATAGGAAAAATTACAAGAAACAAAACGCAAGTGTATAAAAAACTACAATGGAGAATTTCCAAACGGCAAGAAGTAACTAACATTACTACAAATTGAGAAGTCCAAGATGGCGAGAATGATTTGCTGTGACACATACATTAGAAACGATGTCAAACTCTCCAAGAACATAGATAACGAGCAGGGTTAACACGTGGCATACGTGTTCTACAAGAGGATTCTCCGTATTCAAGAGGCTATTTGTCTATTTAAAGAATATAAATTTGTATCACAGAATTTAGGTAAAGATCTTAGTAGAAGAGAAGAGGAATATTAAGTGATCCATTCATGAATGCAACGTATGAATATATCGGGTGTCCCAAAAGGTACTTTACAACTTCACAACGCAATAACTTGAATTGTAATTGATGTACAGAAACTAACTTTAGTTTATCTAATGCTCCATCTCATAAAGTTTTTTTCCTTGTTTAGTCCACTTCAATATGCGCACCTCTTGTGGCACGTACGATATCTAATCGGTATTCAACTTCCATCCACACTCGCCGTAACATGTGTTCATCAACAGTGGCAATGGCATCGGTGATTCTGTTCTTCAGATCGTTGATATCATTGACAGGAGTACGATAAACTTTGTCTTTAACGTAACCCCAGAGAAAAAAGTCTAAGGGTGTCATGTCAGGGGACCTAGGAGGCCAGGAAATGGGGCCACCTCTTCTACAGAAAATAACTTTAGTTTATCTAATGCTCCATCTCATAATTTTTTTTCCCTCGTGTTTCAGATAACAGGAAACAAGAATAAGAATAATGGCGTCCCCACAAGAAAAGGCACAATGTGTGAAGTGGTTTATTGAAACCAGATCTGACATTCAGACACAGAGAAACTTCAGGACACGATTTAACAAGAATCCACCCTCTCGACCATCAATAAGAAAGTGGTACAACAACTTCATGGAGACAGGCTGTGTTGATGTAAAGCCTCATACTGGCCGGCCCGGAACGAGTGATGCAGACGTCGAACGCATACGTGTAGCTTTCCAGCGTTCGCCACAGAAGTCGATTCGAAGGGCCTCACAGGAACTGCAAATCCCTCGCACAACAGTGCACAGGGTACTCCGAAAACGTCTTCAGTTGTACCCATATCGTCTGCAATTACTGCAGGCACTTGAGCCAAATGATAGACCGAAGCGCATGCAATTTGCTGTGGAAATTCTGACACGTGTGGAAGAGGATAACAATTTCCTTAATAATGTGGCTTTCTCCGATGAATCGACTTTTCATGTGTGTGGAAGAGTCAATACACACAATGTCCGCATCTGGGGGTCAGTAAACCCACATGCTTTGAGAGAAGTGGTGCGTGATAGCCCCAAAGTTAATGTGTGGTGTTGTGTCATGATTGATCGCATTATTGGACCATTCTTTTTTGCAGAAAACACAGTTAATGGTACCAATTACCTTGACATGCTGCAGATGTATCTGATACCTCAATTAGCTGATCGACAACCAACAGTCTTTTTTCAGCAAGATGGTGCACCACCACATTGGGCTCTTAACGTGAGAGAGGTCCTGGACGTCACCTTTCCGCAACGTTGGATTGGAAGAGGTGGCCCCATTTCCTGGCCTCCTAGGTCCCCTGACATGACACCCTTAGACTTTTTTCTCTGGGGTTACGTTAAAGACAAAGTTTATCGTACTCCTGTCAATGATATCAACTATCTGAAGAACAGAATCACCGATGCCATTGCCACTGTTGATGAACACATGTTACGGCGAGTGTGGATGGAAGTTGAATACCGATTAGATATCTCAAGTGCCACAAGAGGTGAGCATATTGAAGTGGACTTAAACAAGGAAAAAAACTTTATGAGATGGAGCATTAGATAAACTAAAGTTAGTTTCTGTACATCAATTACAATTCAAGTTATTCCGTTGTGAAGTTGTAAAGTACCTTTTGGGACACCCGATATCTATTTATTAGCGAGAGAGTTAAATATGAAAGAGGAATGGAATGTGTTTTTTTTGAAATCTTATTGAGAGTTTATAAAACACATTATTCGTTTCTGAAAGTAGCTTTCCTATGAGCAATCTGTATAAACAAGAATAGAGTTAGAAAATTATTGAATTATAACTTAACTACAAACAGATGTACACAATTTTGGGTTTGCGATATTTTACTTTTGTAAGTATCCGATCATAAACCTACAGTAATAAAATATTCTTCTTTAATAAATTATTGTATTCAGAAAACGATAAAGCCAAGAAACGAAAATATTGCAAGAGATAGTAGAATCTCATCCTATTGATAAGAAAAGGATAGCATAAATACATAACTGCGTTTTTCATCAGCTGGTTTCGATAGTATTGTGTTGGCTGGTTGAATTGACTGCTGACCAGCTTTTCTTAAAAATTATGATATATGTCGCAGACACCTCTTTAATGCCATCCTAAATCTCCTAAATGCCAACAAAATATCATAGTTATGGCTCTTATGATCTCCGATGTCAGAAATGCTAAACCGATAGCAAACAGAACAAAAAAAAAAAGTAGAAATTTAGATGTGTTGTCAAAGTTCCTATTTTAATTTATTAATTAAAATTCGTGAGATTTGATTTTTTGTAATGGGATCCGAATCGTTATAGATTCAAAGGATCCGAAGAGTGGTGTAACAGAAAAATGAATCCCTACCTAGGAAGGGACAGTTCTATTCACATAAATAGAGCGACACAGTACAGTTCAGGATAGTTTACATAGTGAATGTGTTAGGTGGAGAGAATTTGGGTCTGATTGATGAAATGGATTGACTTTATTAACACTGGTTAACTAATATATTAATTAAGAGACATAGACTGCCAGGACTTTACAATAGAGAAATGTTTGATGGAATGATTGACTTTGTTAACACTGGTTAACTAATATATTAATTAAGACATAGACTGCCAGGACTTTACAATAGAGAAATGTTTGATGGAATGAGATTGACTTTGTTAACACTGGTTAACTAATATATTAATTAAGAGACATAGACTGCCAGGACTTTACAATAGAGAAATGTTTGATGGAATGAGATTGACTTTGTTAACACTGGTTAACTAATGTATTAATTAAGAGACACAGACTGCCAAGACTGTACAATAGAGAAATGTTTAAGGTAGAGTGGTAAATGGGTAATGACACGAAGCGATTGGATGTATTGAACTGTCCTCAACTGTATCGAACTGCCCTGAACTTGTATTTAACTGGGTTTTCATGGACTGTCCGTCGCTATATTTATACAGTTTCTCCCATTCCAATCTGAAAGAGTGCTTGGGTTTGTTTCTCTTCTCTTACTGTCTTTAGTTGCTGATCTCTCTTTGGTCACTATTACATTTACGATCAGTTAACAACCAGTCAGCAACCTTCTACTACCTTCTCATCACTCAGCCAGTCTGTCTCTTTATATTTTTCTCGCTTTATTATAAATCCTTGCAGTTTGTGTGTTCTATTCATTATACAGTGTTCAGTATATTATCTAATTTATTTCTCTAAAATTAATTCCCTCTCCTTCTCACATCTATTATATTTTGCACAAGTGATTTTTGGACTTTAATAAAATTGTTTATTATAGCCATTAGAAAGTGGCATCAGATAAAAAGTCACTTTTTTCTGGGAAATTTTGATGCTATCTAAATTGGAAACAATTTTTTTTTTTTCTAGAAATCTATCATCAAACATGGCGGAAATTAAAGAAACCACTCCAACAATTTTTCTGGGGAAATACTGTTCATGACATTATTTTTTGTTTAGTTCAATTGTAAAGCATATTAATATACTTTTAAAATGTTTTATTAAAACAAAACAAAAAAGATGCTAAAATTCGATGTCATCACGCTATTAGGAAAACCTGTCTAACTCTTAAAAGTTCATTGAAAGTTACGTCACCTAAGGGTGCATCATAAATATTCTGAATTCTATATTTGTAATGGTTTTTTTTTTCTTCTTTCTATGCTATCAACTTAAAAAGATTAGCACACCTGTCAGTAAATAACTTTACTGACAAAATCTGTCAATGTGTCTTTTCTATTTTTAGTTTTTCTTTGCCTTGTAGCAACCATTTTTTTTTTTCTCAACTTTCTTAATATTATATTTCGTATTTATTACTTTTGAGTTTGTCATATTTTTGTTGCACTTATAAACTTACAGCAACAACGAATAATCTGTCCAGTCTATGTAAATATTGACAAAAAAATCAAACAAGATATCATCACTTATCACTTTCAATAACTTTTAAAAACTTGTGAAAAAAAAAAAAAAATCACTTTATATTCAAAAAGTGATTTGATAGATTCAGTTGAGTTGAACCCCCTAAATCGGATCTACAAAAAAAGAAGTAAAATAGTTGTGGCCCATTCTAGTAGGTAAATTTTTTTCTTGTATTTGTGTTGGGCGCCAGATAGTGTTCAAACTAACGCGATAAGGTATAACTGGACCGAATCTACAAAAGAAATGGTACGTTAGTGTACCGTCTTTCGGCTTTACTATTTATTTATTTGTCTGTGGGGAGGGACCAAAGCCTCACTGGGCCCATACAAGCTACCCCAAGAAAAACAACAACAAACCGGGTCTAGAACAAAAATCCAGACCCGGATCTAATCCATCTAAGATTCACCGCAGCCCTAATAAATCGGACAATAACCTCAAGCGGAAATAGCCTAATCTCTTCCACAGACATGCTATTCCAACCAAAGGTCCTGAACCTAATTTTCTAAAAATCCAGGCAATCAGTCATAAGATGGATAGGTGTTTCCTCCTCTGTCTCACTGACTCTACAAAATGGATCCGGCATGAGCCCCATTATGTAGAGATGTCTCCTTAAACCACAATGTCCAGTAAGAGATCCAACCAGATGCCTGAGAGCGCTCCGTGAAAAACACAGCAACGTCTCACTAATGGCCTTGTCCGGACCCCCGATGAGCATTTCAGACTACCGAAAACCAACTGAGCTCATCCATAAGGATGAATGCTGTGAAGCTGTCCATGTCTGGAAGCCTAACAGACATGTGCCAGAAGACACGCCAACAGCAGGCTCAGGACCAATGAAAGGAAGAGAGACGCCTAATTTGGCAAATCTATCCACCTCCTCATTCCCAAAAATTCCCATGTGACCTGGCACCCAGACTAGAAGCACATCCTTCAGAGAAGAAAGCTCTTCCAATCTTTTAGAACATTCTAACACCAACCTGGAAGTGAAGACACATGAACTCAGCTCCTTCAGCGCAGCGTGGCTGTCTGAGCAGATACATACACCTTTTAAGTTAGTGTTACCTACACTCTCATCCAAGACACAGCAAAGAATAGCATGAACCTCAGTCTGGAAGACTGTGGTCTATTCACCAAGAGATCCTGCAAATGATCTCCGGTCTCAAAATAGACCGCAGTTCCAGATCTACCATCCATTCTGGAACCGTCCGTGAAACACCGAAAGTAATTATTAGGTATCATACCAGACGGACCCAACCTTGACCAATCTTCCCTAGAGGATAACCTGACACCGTAAGAATGCTCGAAAACAAAAGTCTTCAACATTCTATTAAAAGGAAAACCTGTAACAGGAACTTCAAAAGCATGTCGCGATGAATGGTAGAGTGACCATATCGCTTACCCTGCTAAAAACCTGCCTGTACAATTCTATAACAGACTTTCATTGCCATTGTGCCTTTCGGCTTACTCAGGGTGAACTTTCTCTTCTACACTATTTCTCCCTATCCTAGTCCAGCTCCACAAAAGTTGACGCAGAAATGAGGCTTTTCTATGTGTTAATATCAAAGTAAAATTCTTTATTTATACAGAAGAATGGCAGCTTTAATTAAAATAAATCAAATTAGATAATAAGGTAAAAAAAAAAGTAATCATATACAAATACTAGACAAATATTAATGTAAATAATACCTTAAACAAAAATGCCATACTTCTAATTAACTAAAATTATTTACAAATAGATATAATCAGCATACAATCTGGCAACAATGATATGATACTGAGCACTACCCAGAAGGTAATGTAATTTTGTTTTCAAGCCACTATAACTAGAGCCAATAGCAACCAGCACCGTCTTAATAGCTCATTAAGGAATTAAAATACAATCCGATTATATTATAGTGTGAACACATAAACTTTATGATGATAAATTAAATTATACATAAAATTGAGATAAATATTAACAAGTAATTGAAAGATTACACATATAAATATTTACCTACTAGAAAAAAAAAAAAACAATCATAGGCTGATCGATCATTAATAAAATGAAGCAGTCAGAGTTCAGTTCGCAAGGGGAAGTTTTGATCTGCATGATGAGGAAAAATTATTACGGGATCTTGTAGAAAACGGCGCTGATAAGTGTTTAATATTTCAGAACCGAGTAATTCAGTAAGGATTCGTTTCGCCGGGTAATTCGGCACCTTCTGGATGAAAGAATGCTTCCTAATAAAAATTTGTCATTTGTAAGGTCCTTGGCTCCTCTTAGATTGCCGCGTAAAAAGATCACTTTGTAACTTAATGGCCCACTACTAGGCCAACAGTAACACGGTTTAAAAAAAAAATCGTAGCCGTTTACGAGATAATTCCCTCCCCCCCCCCGCAAATTAATAAGCAACTTTCTAATGTTGCAGTTCCGATTAATCGATTTTCTTCAAATTTGAAATTCTAACAATGCTTCTATACTATCTTAATATTATGCAGTTAGTAAAAGATCATGAAATTGTACTGAAATGGCAATTTAAAGGAAATCCTAAAGTTACTACTTCCCCCAAAAGTGCCAAGAAATAAATGTTCCAAGAAAAATCTGTCAAACAATGTTGGGTGTAGATAGTCCATGTAATTTAAAACAAATCGTTTCGGTCATTTTTTTCGGTAATACCGAGATAAAACTGGGAAAAAATTAAAAAAAGGAAGCCGTTTAGTAAAGTCACATTTCTAGAAAATGATTTTTAACCGGAACTTTCTTGTCAGATACGGTGGTAGAAGTACCTGAACGAAATACGAAGTTTGAGCTACCACTTATTTTTCGATTAATTTGTTCACACACCATATAGACACGCACACACATACACACACACACACACACACCACATACAGAGGTAATGGGATCCGAATCATTAAAGATTCATAGGATCCGAAGAGTGGAGAAACACAAAAATGAATCAAAAAAGTTAGTTACTCCCCAACCTAGGCCAGACTAGGAAGGAACAGCTCAATTCATATAAATAGAGTGACAGCAGTACAAGTTCAGGACATTAATTCCCGTGCAGCCCCTTTCCTCGTTCGTACCGGGGGGATCTTTTAAGACCATACCTACCTATCTTTGGGTTTAACCGGTCCCCCGTTGCTAGCAACGGGATCGTTTAACAAGAGAGAGAGAGAGGTCACCACCATGGAAAGGCGGTTAGTGCAATACATAACCATGGTAGAAGTGCCATCCCGGGCACATCCCCGCTTGACTCATTTAAGGGCAAGTTGAGATACGCTCAACCAGCGCGCAAAGTGATCCCACATACTGGTCACACTCCACTCCCAGATGCTAGAGAAGGCACCCTCTAGCAGGTTCTGGTAAACCGCGCACACCCAGCAAATGCGCTTCCAGCTACGGGCTGGCACCGGGGTTTATTTTATATTGCGAGTCTCCTCCCGCTCAACTCATGACCGCAGTCATTGGAGTTGTTGCCTAAACCCACGACCACTACGAATCCTACCTCAATCGCAAGCAATTGGCTCGGAAAGTAGCTTACGCCTGTAGTTCAGTGAATCAGTTCTAACGAAGTAGCATGGCTGATCGCACGCCCGATGGATCTAATGTCCATCTACTGATTCCTGTCCTTTGCCTCAAGCACAGGGGTGCAGTGACCCAGGAATCTTGCAGGCAACCCTGCAAGGGGAAAGGATCAGGTTGGGTTGGTGGAGGGAATCCCCAACCTGGAGAGCCAGAGGCTGATTGCACCCCGAAGGGTGGGCAATGGCGTCGCTACATGCCTACGCCTTTTTGTCTCTAGAAGTAAACAAAAAGTTACGACTAGATTTTTTAATGTTTCTAGTTTTTTGAAGCAGAGTGACACAACTAGATTTTACTTAATGACTCATATGTATCTCATTAGAAGATACGAATTGTCCAGTGTAGGGTCACCCTTTTGGTCGCCTCTTACGGCAGGCAGGGCATACCGTAGGCAGGTCCAGGACAGTTTACAACTAGTTAACAACCAGACAGCAACCTTCTACTACTTCTCATCGCCAGCCAGTCTGTCTCTATATAATTATATCTTTCGCTACCTAACTCCTATATACTTGTAAGTGCTTGCAGTTTGTGTGTTCTATTCATAATAAAGTGTTCAGCATATATTCTAGTTTATTTCTCTCAAATCCATTTTCTCTAGTTCTCTCTGCTTCCCGCATCTATTATACAGACCATTTATAAAAACAGACCATGTATTATACAGACCATTCTATAAAAACATTTTTCAGGGAACTTCAAAACAATAATTTCGAAAACTTTATTTATAGTAGTAAAGAAATTCACTTTATTTTTGTTTAAGAGAAAATTAGAAATGAATTAGTAATTTGAGAAAATTACTAATGAACTTTTTTATTAGATAATAGTTAAATGAAATTGTGAACAAGTTTTGTTCAGTGTAAATTTAATTCTAGGATCACTCGAGACTTATCGTTTATAGAATGATGAAATATGGGGTTTGGTTGTTGTGCTTTTAGAACACACTAAGTATTAAGCCGAAAAATATTTAATATATCTTCTTGTATGGGGATCATATTTAATATGAAGGTGATTGACATGTTTTGTAGTGCATAGTTTGTCGAAGATAATGTCTTTTGTTTTATTTAAGGTCCCTTTTATAATTTCTAAGACAGAAATGACGAAATTTGATCAACATAAAATGTAATGTACATTATAATATTAATGAAAACAGAATAGTACTGCAGTTTTTTTTTTATTTATTTTTTTAATAAGTAAATGATTGATTTATCAATTAGCTCAATGAGTCATTGTGTATTGCGGTCTCCATGGTTCATATAGGTCAATTGTTGTTGCATGTTAAACTCATGTTCATTATTATAAAAAAAGAGATTAAGAATAATTTCAATGCATTGATTGAAATATGAAATGGTTTTTAGTTAACAAGACCTTTTTCTTTTTCTTTATTTACCTTTATCTTTTTACTACATTAAAAAAAAAATCCAAAGCCAAGACTCAGAATCGAACTCAAGTAGTACAATAACCTCAGCTTTGCGGTTAACTCAGCTATCGTAGAGCCTTTTAGTTTTTAGTATTTATAGCATGATTTTAAAACAATGGTCAATCTGGATGTCATTAAAACTCAGTATCGCTAATGGAAAATTGGACAAAACAACTTAGTTATTGTTAAACTGCTCTTAAAGCTTTGTAAACTCATAACATTGTACCGCAAGGTTGAGGAGAGCTTTGTAAACACACAAACCGAAGTACTATTCTGTGCGTGTCTCTCTACAATAATCGTTGCATGTTATGACAACGCAAGGCTGTTGAAAGAAACAAACAAAATAATGGCATAGACTGATGATCCACTTTTCATCGTAAATTATGTAAGCATTGTTTATATAGGCAATAGCAATAGAAAATCCATCTAGTCTAGAAATAGGATATTACCGGCAAAAGAAATAATGGCTTGACAGTTACAACGAATTTGCACAAACTTCCTTAGAAATAAACATACGAGTGTATTTTAAGTCCAACTGAATTATATACTTAATAATAAAAGATACTAGCTTTATTTTTTCTATATTAGCTTCAGTTTTTTATAAGCAAACCTTATATTAGCATCAGTTTTATTAGTCTTTCTTTAAATTTATTAATAACCGGTTGTTATAGGATCCGAAGAGGGGGGGATTCAAAGCAGAGAGAAAGACACAACATTGAGAATCTCACTCGCTACTTAGGCCAGACTAGAGCACGAGACTCTGTATATATACAACTGCGTTAGACCTACAAGGGGCAGTCTTTTAGAACAGTTTATACAGCAGTTACAACGCGTCAGCATCCAACTACTATCCTTCTCTTTACTCAGTCCAAATTTCTCGCTACATAATTTCTATTTGAGTGTAAAGTCCAGGCAGTTTTGTGTCTCTAGTTAATTGTACAGTGTTCAGCATTCATTCTAGCTTATTTCTCAAAATCCATCCTCACTCATTTCTCTCCTTCTAAAACCTATTATAACGGTCTTCGGAAGTATTATTTCTATATAAGATTGAGTATTTTCTGGCAACTACGAAATATGATGTAATGGGTTGAATTTATTGGTTTATACGTATACAGATTGTGTAATGGAGCGGATTATGAACAAACACAACTGATACTTAGTGAGAAGAAAAGAGTAAATGAGAGAGCATAGAGTGGCCTAGTCAAGAGTGCAGCTTGGCTGATTAGTTAGATTGGTTAGTTACAGCTGTTGCTTATTCTAGCACGCGATTAGCTAATGAGGCTACTAGCTTGGTGAAAAATATCTGAACTTTGGGCAGAGAGCGAGTGGAACACAGGTGATTGCTTGTTGTAAGATGTTACTTGAAGTAACTTTCTGAGTGTCATGTTGTAGACTCCTCAATAACAGTAAGCTCTTGAATGTTTGACTGTCTATTTCTTTCTAAATAAATCAGCAACAGCTATAAGGAACATTACATATCTCCCTTCTCAAACTGTCAACGTCCCGTCGATCATCAACCTTGCTTACTCCATCTGCAAACAGTAGATCTTGGGCAAAATTTCCACTATCTGTAATAACCCAACGGCCATCTTCCAGACAGCCCATACCAGGGTATCAGCTACAGCACTCACTGTACTGAACATCAGACCTCGGCCCAAAATCTCACTTCTGACACCACTGCTATGTCTGTGAAGCTAGTGAGATTAATTCCCACGAGAGGATGAAGTGTAGTATTGCTATAAAAATGGGAAGATAAATTAATAATTAGAGAGAGTACACATGTTGAATGTGTATGTTGTAATAAATACGAAATAATATTTCTTATGATTATTATTTATCCCTGGATTCCAGAGAATCGTAGCAATATATTAGGTTATGAAATTGCACTTATTACTTAAGCAGGAGAGTAGAAAATTACGAGATTTAGTCTCAGAACGATGGGGCAAGACTGTCATGTTCCGTTTATAACTCCCTGAACTACACTTTACCTACATTTTTAAAAAAAAAAAAAAAGAGTATTTGCGATATTCTTTTATAGTACGTAATTCTGGTTCTACCATTCCTGGGGATTAGGACGCAGTTTGTTAGTTAGTTTAGGTAGCGATGATGTAATGTTTTACTGGTAGTATATCTTGCCTATAACAAAAAAATACTTTGGCAATCCACCCAACTGTTACGTCACATGAGACGTGCCGCACTCCCTACCACAAGTTAGGAGAGGTCCAAAATCCGCCCACCTCAACCCTTATCCGGAAGAAGCCGGAAGAAGCCCTTATCAAATATACAAAATCTTTCCAAAATCAAAAACAACATTCGCTAGCCCCAACTCAATAAATCACACAGCATTCCAAATAGCTACAAGTACGCTACATCAGCTACATCAACCAGTTAGCCCAGCAACAAACGAAAAACGTTTTTTAGGTGAGTGGGTGATATAATGGATTGCTGGCAATATATCTTGCCTGCAACTAAAAATCATTAGCAAGCCGCCCAACTGTTTCATCATCAACCACGTTACATGGGACGCAACGCATCTCCCTACCATAAGCTAGGCGAGAACAATTCAGTCTTGTACATATAGTCTTCAAAGTAAATATCACCATCATCAAACACTCTGCCAGTTCAGTCTTTCATTTCTAGTTATGTTATCACTTTTCTATATCAGTCAGTGTAAAAGTCCTTGCTATATTCTGTTTTCCTAATTTATATATTCGTGTTCAGTCAGTGTAACTTTTGTCTTCCATATTTTTCGGTGACCAACCTCATAAAAACTCCACTACATTTGTAGAATTGGGATCTAAATATGGATAAATAAAAGGAGGTGTAACCCTAGATTCTATCAATAAAGTTTTTTATATTTTATCAAAATATAAAATAATTTTACAGTATTTTTATATGTTTGTATATAAATGTTTGTATATGTTTGTTTATATGTGTGTGAGTGTGTGCGTGTGCGTATATGTGTGTTAGAGAAAGAAAGAGTGAGTAGGTAAAAATAACAGAAAATCGATGATTTGGTAATAATTCCTTTAGATATCCCTAACTTTTTAAAGGAAGGTTTCGTCATTATCGGTTTTTAACAGAAGAATTTTCTCAGATAAAGAAAAAGTTTCAGACAATCACAGATAACTGAAAAAAAAAAAATCAGTAAAGTTGTACAAGCGATTTTCTTCAATCGTGATATTGGTCAACCCATAATATTTATTAATATAATATTGATGATAGAATCATATAATTAACTAAAAAAAATCTGGTGTGAAACACTCACCCACTTTCCTCTTACTCCAGTACGCAAATAAAATTGACAAATGTTATAGTTAGTGACCCAACTTTACTGAAATGCGTCGAAAGTGAAAACATTGTCCAGTAAAACTGTCCGGTTTACTAATTTCCTTGAAACTCGGAATTTGTGTCATATATTAATTTCTAGTTATTTCAATTTGGATGACAGAATTGTATAATCAACTGTGATAGCATTTTAAAGAAAAACATAACCCCCCACCCCCAAAAGTCCCCTTAAATGAATTTATCAGGGGAAAAGTTTCAAATAAAAGTTGTAGCTCTTTATATGGATAGTTAACAACACTGGTTTAAAGAAATCGTTGGAGCCATTTTCGAGAAAATACCAGAAAACTGAAAATTATATTTCAGTAAAACGCACTTCCGGTTATCTATTTTTTTTCAAACTCGGAACTTCAACAACATATTTAATTCCAATTAACATTATTTAGATGACAGAATTGTCTAATATACTGAAACAGCAGTTAAGATGAAAACCTAACCCCACCTCTCCCCCAGAAGTGCCCTTAAATGAATTTTCCTGGAGAAATGTTGCAAATAAAATTTGTAGCTCTTTGTATGTGTAGTTGAT
>JAAEAF010001578.1:0-154785 GCA_011037195.1 Triatoma infestans | reverse complement strand
TTACAATACTTCCTCTTACTAGGAGTAAGAGAAAGTAATAACACTAGAGAGAAAAGCGTAAATGTACCCCAGTTCTAAAACCCCTTCTAAACTTACTTTTCCGAATAAATATTTTTAAAAAAGCCCGGTTTACTAATTTCCTACAAACTCGGAATTTTGGCCATCTATTTATTTCTAATTAAGTTTGTTTAGATGATAGAATTGTGTAATCAACTATGATTACCACTTTAAGGAAAACACATAACCCCACCCGTCCCTCCAAAAGTACCCTTAAATGAATTTTCCCAGAGAAATGTTTTAAATAAAAGTTGTAGATCATTGTATATGTAGTTTATATACGAAGTTTCAAGAAAATCGTTAGAGACATTTTTGAGAAAATTGCGAAAATGTGAAAGAATTATTTAGTAAAATGGTAAAGTAAACGCATTTCCGGTTATCCAATTTTTTTTTTTTTTTAAACTCGGAATTTCAACAACAGATTCAATTTTAATTACCATTATTTAGTTGGCAGAATTGTCTATTAAAGTAAAACAGCACTTTAATGAAAACCTAACCCTCACCCCTCCCCCGAAAGTGCCCTTAAATGAATTTTCCCAGAGAAGTGTTTCAAATAAAAGTTGTAGCTCTTTGTATGTGTAGTTGACATACTAAGTTTGAAGAAAATCGTCGGAGCCATTTTTGAGAAAACACGCAACAAAAGTAAATAAAAAAAAAAATAATAAAGTGGTACGTCCGGCGTTGAGTGAATTTTAATAGTAATATACAGTCATGATCCACTGTGACCTAAACGGAATATCAAGTTTCAACTTTCTACAGTGTTCGTTTTTTTGAGCTATGCGTTCACATACACTCACACACACTACACACCAATTCAGTTTCCAAAAACAAAATTTTTTTTTTTTTTAATCATGAGCTTTTAAGTCGTGTGTTTCCTGTAAACTTAATAAAGGAAATTTTACACGATTACAATATTACAATACTTCCTCTTCATTAGGAGTAAGAGAAAGTATAAAAAGTGCTAGAAACAGAAAAGATTTCTTGGCCCGTTTAAAGGGAAATTCAATTCGACGGTCACTAAACAATGTATTGCTGGCCGAAATGTAAATATTACATTGTATTACTAAAATAAATGTTTACTTGCATTGCCGGTTTGTTTGCTCATAATTCAAGAAGACATTTCAATTCTTCAAGGAAAAAAATAACATGTTTCCTGTATATTATATGATTGCATTGGGATATGTTTTGTTTGCAGGATTGCTTATTTTCTAATAAAATAAATTTAAAATTTATGATTGCTTTCTGACTATTGTTTGCTTTGTTCTGATCGTTTGATCTACTTGAGAACATACGTACAAATAATATTGAGAGATTTGTGGATTAAAATTGGTTTTGCCGAAAGGAGATGTTTTTGATGTCACCTGAATTCAGAAATAAATTTTGCTATAAATAAATCAATTTGACATTTCAAGATTTCACAAAGAGATTTGGCACAAATTATACACTACTAAGCACCTAATTTGGTTTTTCTTTTACTAATGATATTTTTTTATCTCTATGGTTATATGCTGTATAATTTTGAAAATACTTCATTTTTTTATATAGAAGGGAATTGGTTCTTTGGATAATTTGGAAATACTGTGGTGTTTGTATGTATTCGGTATTTTAATATAAATTCATATTTGCCGCCAACAGCCTACAATAATTTACTAATCTTATTTATTTATTTATTCTGTACAGCAATAACAGTTACTTAGACCATAAAAATTGCAGTCAAATAAATACAAGGGAAAAAAGTATATATTCACAAGAGAATAAAAAAAAAATATCGCAAGATTATATATAAATGCAAATAAATAAACAGCACACAAACACTAGGAGATGCAAAGATTTTTAATATAACTTTTATTAATATAAATTAAATCCTTTTTAGAGAGGGAATTAAGTTATTCCAACTTCTGCAGCAACGAGTGATTAGATCTCTGTTGGCTGAATGTTTAGATGCTGAGATTGGGTAGTGCAAATGTCGGAATCCGTCTCAGTCTAACGGGAGGCACATAAAAAGGAAGGCTTGCTAATCTAATGGAAGGCTGGGCAGTCTATATCTCCATTAAACAGTTGGAATATAAATAGGAGGTCTTTCCGGCTTCGTCTCTTTTCCAATGATTCTATTAAGATTTCTTCTGAAAGCCTTTCATTTCTCCTCAGCAAGTAGACAAACTTATTTTGAAGCCTTTCGATTCTCTTGATGCCCTCAGCAGTTTATGAAGACCATATAATAGACGCATATTCCGGCTTCGAACGGACTAGTACGTTGTACAAAACCAATAGAATCTTTACATTAATAATTTCCCTGCAGTGCCTCCAGAGAAAGCCCTGAAATTTGGATGCTTCCCTGCATACATAGTCTATGTGGGAACTCAATGTCAGACCTGAGCCCAGCAGGATACCCAAATCTTTTACAAGCTGGGTCCTAAGTGTAAAGAGGGTGTAATCTGTGAATCCTCTTTTCTAAGTTAGCCACCATTTTAAGCTCGAAGAAGTAAGTCGTTATGGAACACTTCCTTGTGAATAGGTCGCAGTGTAATACCTATACAATTCTCGCCAATTCGGTTGCCCTTAATTGCGAAAATCAAAGTTTATTACTTCTGGTTTTCCTGGGTAGTGTTAGTAAACTGGTCCTTTTGTCAACTTAGCGGCTCGGTTGTTCTAACCGGGCCTGCATGAGCTCGTTGTGGAATCACATGATTGTTACTTTCGGTTGGTTTCCTGCCGTGCAGCTTCTGGGAGCCCGTTTAATAGTTATCTACAATCATCAGCCAAGTAGCAGTGTATTGGTTAAGACTCGAAGAGTTGGATGCTCATACGAATTATTTTCTTTATTCTTATTTTTTCCTTTTTCCTTTTCCCCCATATGGGCTAAGGACACATGGATCTTCCAACACTGGCAACAAGGATTCTGCGATTCAGGGTAAGCGCCATTCCTTTGGCCTATTGAAAGTGATAATAAATAATATTTGCTATACACATTTTAAATTTATTTTATAATATTCATTTTCCATTTATAATTGTATATTATGTCCCATTGTTATTTCATAACTCAATTATACGTCTATTATCCAGAGTTAGACGTATATTGTATATGTATATATATATATATATATAGTCAACTCGATATTTCCACTCAATTTATATTTTTAATTTTTTCTTGTTTTTTACTGTACAATCGTTAGGCCATTTATACGCCGCGTTCGCCTGACAAAAGCCATACATAGATTTTAAAATTTTTAAATTAACGCCTGCTAATATAATAATGATAGATACGCTCTAGTGTATGTGTTCATTCTATGCGACATGTTTGTTGAAAAAACAGTTTTAGCCATTTTTGAGAAAAAAATCGCTTTGAAACAAAAAATTATACCGTAAAATGTTGAACTTCTGGTGGAGAGATTTTTGACCGCAACGTTCTTGGCCAAATTAGGGAGGGGATGATATCTAATTGAAATAACGATTTTAGGTTCTTTGCCATTTTACTATTTTCTTATTCCCTAGTGAAAGAGGAAGTATTCGCGACCGTGCCAGATTTTTGAAATTGAGTTTTCACCGGAAATACTTGTTTTGGAGCTTCCTGAAGACGAAAAAAAATGTTTGCATGAGTGTGTGTGTGTATGTTAATAGAATATCTTAAAAACAAAAACCCACAGGAAGCTCCAAACTTAGATACAACCATGAATACAGAGATATCTATCACTTTTATTGAGTACTTTTATTTCAATTAAGTTCATTTAATGAAGAAGGAGGAAGGGGAAGTGTATGATTTCTTCAACAAACAAAAAAATCATTTTATTAAGTTTTAGATCTTCAGTTGTTATAAAACTAAAGACAAGCAAATATTTAGTAAGAAATTATCAGTTTGAAGAAAATATAAATGTATCTGTTGACCGTTGATGAATTATGTTATAAAGTAATTTGGTGAGGATCGGTCAACAAAGGAACATTCAATTATGCCAACATTTCGACAGAGTTCCTGTCTTTATCAAGGCTTTAATATATAGATTGGTCGTAAAGATGTGGAGAAAGAATTTTTAAACATACGTACACATTTGTTACATCGCAGAAACATAATAAAAAAAAAAATTAAAAGTTACTAGTGTCTTCTCTTAAATCATCTACAGAAATGAAAAAGATCACTTTCAAGACCACTAGTTACTTTTAATTTTCTTTTTTTATGATTCTACGATGTAACAAATGTATATGTCGTTTAAAAATTCTTTCTCCACATCTTCACGACCAAATATTGTAACGTTTTCCCTCTAAACTAGTTACTGCAACTAGTTTTAAGTGGATTCGTTTAGATTAAAATACCCTAAACTTCAATAAGAAAAACACCAATTTATTGTTTTACACAATAAATTATAAATACAACACTTAATAATAATTAATTCACAGTTCAAATCACAAAAGTTCACTTTTTATACACTTTTTACAAACGTACACTTCGTTTGTAACAAGAAAACTCTCTCAGACTCTCTGTTGTCCCACTATTTATTTATACCGGTGGAGAAGGGTCTAGAACTTTCTCGATTCTTCTAGAGAGAGCTACAGCGCCGCCAGCACTTCCTAGTGGCCACTAGGAGAACTTGACGTACCTGTTTTCTCTCCTAGATGGCACCAGTGGCTGCGTTACAATATATGTAAACCTTGATAAAGACAGGAAACTCTATCGAAACGTTGGCTTAATTGAATGTTTCTTTCTTGACCGATCCTCACCAAATTTCTTCATAAACATTTGAAGAAAATTGGTGACTTAAGAAAATTGGTGAACTGTATAAGAGAAAATTGTGTGAGAAGTTATCCAATCAGATTTTACTTTTTTTCTTTTTTTTTTTTTTAATTAAAAATACTGGAATTTCACGTAAATATGGTGAAATAATTTAAATAAAAGTAGTTTGAAACGCAATAAAAAAATAGACTTCGCTCTGTGTTTAAGCTTTTTATATTCTGTAGAAAATATTGTACATATTATTTTGTAAAACGGAATCCCCTACGTTATAGTTTAGAGTAATAGTTAGTTGTTTGTTCAAGGCCAGGATTATCAGAAATATATTACAGCAGCATTTGTTCTGACATGTGTTTTAAAAAAAATTTCACCATGAAGTTACTATTTATATTGGACATTTTTATCTTGATGCTGTTTTTTATTCTGGTTAAATAATATATATTTAAATTGCAGTGTAGCAATATAACATAATATAAAGTATATTTGTAGTATTGCAAAGTATATTTATACTAAGTATATATACGTATATGTGTTTGCCCTATGAAGTCACTAATATTTATGGCACTATTCTGGCTGAATATATATGTAACACAAAATATAAAATGAATAATTTAAATTCAGCTATGTTCGTACAAATTTTATTTATTCCAAAAAACTTTTTCTTATTAGTTCAAAAAAACAATTTTTTTATAAAAAAAAAAAATTACAGATTTTCACTTTCCTATTTCTATTACATTTTTGTAAACGAATGCGTATGTGTGAGAAATGAGACAATGTGTTATAATTTGATTGGTTGAAAATTATTGTGAAAATGTTTACACAAATGTTTTATTCGTTCAGCCAATTTTCTTAGTAATTATTGCGGTTTTTTACTTTGTCTCAAGTCCTAGTAAGAGGAAGTATTGTAATCGTGTCAAATTTTCGATATCGAGTTTTCACCGGAAATATCCATTTTGAGGTCCCCTGAGTCCAAAAAGGTGGTTTCTAGCAAATGGTCTGTGTGTGCGTGTGTCTATGTATGTATGTGAACAGCATAGCTCAAAAACGAAAAATCGTAGAAAGTTCAAACTTGATATTACGTTAAGGTATCACCATGGGATCTGACGGTGCGTTATGTGTCAATATTCCTCAACCGGAAGTACCACTTTACTAGTTGTTTTTTTTACGTTTTTGCAATTTTCTCAAAAATGGCTCCGAAGATTTTCTTTAAACTTATTATATCAACTACACATACAAAGAGCTACAACTTTTATTTGAAACATTTCTCCAGGAAAATTCATTTAAGGGCACTTCTGGGGGAGGGGTGGGGTTAGGTTTTCTTCTTAACTGCTATTTCAGTTTATTAGACAATTCTGTCATCTAAATAATGTTAATTAGAATTAAATATGTTGTTGAAATTCCGAGTTTGAAAAAAATCAGATAACCGGAAGTGCGTTTGTTTTGACACTTTACTAAATGATTTTTTCATTTTTTCTCGATTTTCTCAAAAATGGCTCCGACGATTTTCTTGAAACTTCGTATACAAAATAAAAATGCAAAGATCTACATCTTTTATTTAAGACATTTCTCTGGAAAAATTCATTTTAGGGGAGGGGTGGGGTTGCAGCTTCCCCTAAAGTGGTATCATAGTTGATTATACAATTCTATCATCCAAACAAAATTAATTAGAAATAAACAGATGGCCAAAATTCCAAGTTTTAAGAAAATTGTAAGCCGGAAGTGCGCTTATACTGAACAGCTTTTTCAGTTTTCGACGATTTCGTTATATTTGGTTCACAAATATAACATTTGTCAATTATAATTTTGAGAACAGGAGTAAGAGAAAGTTGTGTGAGTGTTTCACACCAGATTTTTTTTATTTGTAGAAAAGGGAAAGGAATAGCTAAGTGGTTAGCGTACTGGACTCCCACGCGGAAGACCCGGGTTCGAATCCAGCTGTGCTACCCTTAGATTTTTTTCTTCCTAGGAGCCTCTACAGCTCACTGTTCGGTGATGGACAGTGTTGTCTTTAACGAGAGAACACTGTCCGGAAGCCGGCAGTGCACTGTGAAGGTTCCGGGTGCCAATGACCATACATGTTGACGCGCCTTAAACTAAAAAAATAAAATAAAAAATAAAAAATTCTAGAAACAGTATTTTCTGATGGATGAAAAATGCCATCAAAACAAATATGAATCCACAATTAGCTGTTAGAAATGAACCATATATCATAATCATTCTTCAATTACGACAAAATGTAATTAGCGTTATGGTAGCAGGGTTGGTGATGGTTGGTGGTGAAGTAAATGAAGACACAATTTCATTTTTTACACTATATGTTATATTTTACGTTACTTAGTGAAAAGAGAAGAGTTATATGGAGGGTAGAGTGATCGAGCGAAGAATAATGATGTTGGTAGCGTGATGAATATAGAATTGTAGCGTTGGCTAATGTAAGCCGGCTGAAAAGCATAATGGCTAGTTAGAGAACTCTTGCTTTTTTACTAATGTGGTAGATGTGAGAGAAGAGAGAACTTGAGATATAATTTAGAAATGTGAATGAGAAATAAACTAGATGCACTGAAATACTGTTGTATGATAAATAAAAATGAAAGTAGCGAGAGAATAATTAAGAGAGAGACAGACTAGCTGAGAGAATATGTACGTCGGATGATGTTTGCTGACTGAGTTGGTTAGGACATGTGTAGAGGATGGTGGAGAACAGGATCCCTAAACTACTTTTATATGGAAGACCCGAAAGCGTCAGAAAAAGAGGTAGGCCAAGAATGAGATGGCTTGATGACGTCGAGGAGGACTTGAGGAAAATGGGTGTGCGAAGGTGGAGATTAAAGGCTCTTGATAGTTCAGTGGAGAGCCTTGATTGAGGAGGCCCTGGTCCTTTCAGGACTTTAGCGCCGAGGAAAGAAGAAGAAGATGATGTTTGCTGACTGGTGTCGATCACTGTTCTTTGTAAGGCTAGCTCGTCTCCATTTATATAGAATTCTCCCTTCCTAGTTTGACTTAGGTAGGGAGTAGCTAGGTTCTTCGGATCCCAAGAATTTTAATGATTCGGATCCCCAAGAATCTTAATGATTCGGATTCCCAAGAATCTTAGTGATTCGGATCCCTTTATAGTAACGTTGATTAACTAATGTAGCTAGTTTTATATGCCTTTCAAGTTTGATTTTAATATGAATTTATTGCTTAAATTTTGACTGTTATTCAGTTAAGTCCTCAGAAAGTCATCATTTTATTCAGTTTCTCTATACATCTAGATTCATTCACAGATTTCATTCGATTGCCACCAACAGTAGGAGAATTTTTTCAACCAACGCCCGCTTCTAGCCTTTCGGCCATTCTGAGGCGAGCAGCCCAGTGTAACGTTGCTTGCCTCAAGCAACTATCCATATTGTGAAGGGAACGTCTGCAAGTCCTGGGCAGAGAGCTAAAAGTAGGATAAAGTAAAAATTTATTTTACCTCGAATTATTCAACCTAAATAAAACAATATGAAGGTGTAATTATTATATCAATAGGTGTCTCTAAAGACATATTTGTCTGTTGGACGGAGATGTCCGTCTACATTTTGGACAGAATGAAAAAAAATTAATAACTATTTCTAACATTATTTCACCCCTTTTTTTATTAGCTTTCCTTAAGATTAATTTCAATCAGTGCAAGTGATATTATGTCAGACAATTATTATCTCATAATATCATTCCTGAAAAAAACTGTAATAAATAATATTTTTGACAGGAATCATGATATTGTTTTTCTAAACTAATATTATAACTGTAACAGAGTTACTTTCCATGATAGCCTGCTTCAAGCCTGCTCCATCATAGAAATTATCTCTGATGCACAACAATTATAACTTTATGATTAGCAATGTTTTCTTTTTTTTTAAGGAAAACCTTTCATCATTATTTCTCAAAACAAATAATTATTAATGTCTATTTCAAAGATATGTAAGACATAAAGGCCAACGTTTGCCACTTAGTTCATTTTCTGGCCACTAGATTGTAGAAGCTACAGGTCTTTATAATAATTATTTACCTCATAATAAAGTAATTGACATTGCATGACAACTTTTCCATTTTTATTTAATTCTCTTTTACATAAGTAAACTATTTAAGTAGAAATTCGATTTAAATAATACACTATTTTCATATATTATGTTAACACAAAACTATATTACAAATCAATAACTTCAATATTTTTTTCCAAATGAAAATCTTGATGTCAATGAGTTCTTAGATCTCATGAAGCATATAAATGCTTCAATTAATTGATAATTTTATTGTAATTAATTTTAAATAAATATAATAATAGGGACAAATATTGTAATTATAATATATTTATAGTTTCTGTTTTGTTTAAAATGGACAAATTCTATAAAATGACTCATCTAAAAAACAAAGTGAGTGTTCAGTATTTTTGAAAGTTTGCCCAGATCGCATTTAGTAGCCCCCCCCCCCCTGTGATATCTAAAAATCTGACACTGCGTATAAATGTGCTTTTGTATTTTACTATGTATATAAACAAACAAAATAATTTTTTAAGCCGTCTATTGTAAGCGTACTTTATATATATATATCTTCGCGCCCTCTCACACTATATGTAAAAGTTGCATCAGTTATCTGACTAAAGCATATCTCTTTTTAATTTTTACATTCAGATTATGTTAATATCTGAGTGTCAGGTAAATATTGGAAAGAGAATTCAGAGCGATGTAATTAATTTTTATGTAGTGTCAAACCTATGTCGTCGTATACTGTAAATATGGTGGTGGCCACATTGAGATAAGATCTCGTGCAGATTCATGCTTGCTTTATGGCGATAACCGAGGTAATTTGGATCATCCTAAATGCTGCTTCTTTAGGAGATATTGTCGTGGATTTCAACATTATTTGTAGAGGTGGAAATATTAACCATGAACGGCTCAAACAAAACAGTCAGGATTTTTGGCAAGAAAAGCCTTTAGTAACATTGTACTGTTAAAAGTTTCTCTTGCAGATTTCTCTGCTAGAATGTTCAATACTTTGTTTTTATTCATACTTAAAACATTAGGTTACCTTCTAGGGAGGAACCATTATCTAGGGTGATATCTGATTAGTTACCTCAGATTTCATGGACGGCTCCTAGATTGGTTGGAAGTTCAGGGGAGCTGTGTCTGTTTTGAGATAGATACTAGGTAATGCCTCTTGGATGAATGCATACCACGTCTCCATGCTGAAGTAGATATAGTTCTGGAAATACAAATTTCGGACTTGCGGATCTATGGATTCTGATTTAGGAGGGGGTCTTATAATCTGCCCTTATTTAATATAAATTCATGTTTCATCACATTCATACATTCCTAGAATGTTCTAAAAGACTAAAGAAGCTACACTCCACCTCTGTATGCTGGATATATGAGGAGTGAGAAGATGAATCTTTGGCTAAATTAGGCGCTTCTCTCCTTCGAACCCCTATTTTGCTAGATTTCCATCTAGCTTTCACGCATGGTTAGCAGCCTCACATTATTCATCCATATGGATGAGCTCAGTTGGTTTTTACTGGCAGCCCATAATTCACAATTTAAGTACCGAATAAGGCTATTAGTAAGATTTTGCTGTAACTTTCATCTTGTTGAATTCCTCTTAGGGCATTGTAGTTTAAGGGTTAATGGAAGGATCTCCTATTCATCTCCTTCATGATTTGTTGGGTTGCGAATATATCAGGTTCAGGACCTTACGTCAGAACATGATTCTGTAGAAGAGCTTAGATAGTTTCCTTATACTTCGGTTTGTTCAGGTATAATAGTTGCAGTTGTTATATGAAACTACAACTTGTCATTTCATTCCTAATTTTGTAATTTACGATTTACTTATTGAGAAGGAATAAATAAAATGCAGAGTGATTGAGCGAAGAATGATGATGATGAATATAGCGTGAAGTACAATACTTCATGGTGTAGTGTTGGCTGTTGTGAGTCGCTTATGGCTAGTTGAACTCTTGCTTGTTCTAACTGTCTATAGCTAATGGGGCTAGCTAGGTACAAGGTGGACTTGAGACTTGTTAACTCGTCAAAATTGAGCTGGCGACTTCTGTAAATTCCACAAGTTTTCCTCTTCTTTTTTTTTACCACAGTTTCTTTTATCTCTTGATGGGAGCTAGAGACAGCTTCTTGGGGTTGGGGCTTAGCTATCCAAGTGAAGCTTATTCGCCAGTATATGGCTCGGCGTGTAAGAGTAGGTAATACTTAGTGATGTGCGCTTGGTCTCACGATGGTAGAGCTTGCTGCGGTTGGCCCAGCTTTTGTGTTGTGGCAGATTTACTGGCTTGATTCAATTACACCAGGCATGTGAAAATGTTGAATGAATCGTTCTGGATTTGTCTACATGGGCGAAACGTCAGTTTTTAGGCGGAAACTTAAGTATTTTTCATGAAAACGGCCGCGGAAACTTAAAAGATTATTTATCTAATTTTGAGGAAATGTACCATGTATATCAGGAATTTCGAGATTCTTGATTTTTTTTAAAAATCCAAATTCTCTTCCGATTCCATTTCATGACTATCTTTCGAGATTATCCGTTAAAAATGAAAAAATAAACTTAAAATAAATATAAATATTTTATGTGAGTTTAGGTCTTTCTGATCAACAAGTCCTATTTTTAAAACATTATCGCTCTGTATCTGAATTCGCTACCACTAATTGTAACTGAGCTCAAACTCCCGTAGTAGTAAATGACAGGAACCACTCGTACGACAAGCAACTGCTTTATTCATTCTGCCAAGCGGCTGTACCAGTCTATTTATATAACATAGAAATACGACAGAACTTACTTATTTTGTTATTATATACTATTTATGTTTTTGATTCTTTCAAACTCAAGGACAATAACACTATTTAAGAATGTACAAATATGTTTTGGCAATACTTCCTTATTTCTTTAATATTAAACACGCAAATAGATAAGTTTGTTTGCTATATAGTAGTAGGTATTTTATTTTTATTTATTTATTTTTCTGTAATAAAACACACATGTGAGTTACTAAACTATGTGTTAAATTTGTTGCGTAGATAAATCCTTGGCTGGAACTTTATGCCCATGTGCACAACCCACACTGCACTGTTTTATCTACTCTGCCTCGTTAACAAGAATTAAATGAACGAATATATATATATATACTCATTTTTCAGTTTTATATTTTTTTTATTTGCTTCGTATTTCAAATAATCAAGTTCTCTTAGGCTCATCCATCAGTTTCGTTCTTCTATTAATTAAAAGTCCAATGAAAACTTTTCTGAAAGGAAATAAACTCATAGATTGTTCTTCAAAATGAAACACTTCCTTTATAAGTTGGTTCTAAGTCTGGTTTCTTTTGTTGACTTTGTACTTTCTCTTTCTGTTTAATAGGAAGTATTGCCTTCTTATCTTTCGCAATTGAGTTTTCCCCGGAAATTCATGTTTTGGGGTTCCCAGGAAATGAGAAAAAAAAAACAATGTTTTTAGCGAACAGTCCATGCGTGAGTCTGTGTCGTTCTGTACGTGTGGGAGTGAAGAAATTATATATCTAATGCGAAAAAATGCAGTAAGCATAAAAATGATATTCCATCTGACACCGAAATATTTTAAAATTTAGATTAAATTTATTGAACAGTATACATAAATGCCTATCAATTTTAACTTTAAACATTGTCTAGGACAATTGATTTTTGTAGGATTTTTGAGCAGCCTTCTTTTTAAGTACCACTTCAATTCAATGCACAATTCCTCTTTTAACTTTATATCTTATTAAGGTTTATAATAAATACATGACTGGTATTCTAAGATTAGAAAAAAAATGTCGGTTATGCAGAAGTGCGACTTAGAGAAGAGATTTTTTTAGTTTTTTGAGGAGGGGGATACTCAAAAATTGTTCTTAACGATTTACTTTCTTTCTCTCATTTATTTGAAAATTTACAACTGCTGGTACGCTTGCGTAACCAGCAACAAGTAAATGAGATGACTTACAATAACGGGAATAGAGAAATCACCCAGTGGTGACCCACCACATTATTTCGCTGCGAGGCCAATGCCGCCTCAGTCATCGAAGAGGGTTATCTGGAATGGCTGGTGAGGAAAGTTGGTGAATTAATGGGTTGTGATGATGTGCGAGATGGATGTGAAATTTGCGATAACATATTTGGACCAGGACACTTAGAAAATGGAATCTGGAGGTCAGAATGTATTGTCAGGTTTGAAACGTAAAACGGAGCATTCGTTATACAACGGAGTGTTTTGGATTGTAGGGTTTGGAGGGGGTGGATGTTTGAACGCTTGGTTGAGCTCCATAACTCGAGTCCGTAAGTCCAAATTGGTTTTAATAGGAGATTGTAGATAAGTAATTTGTTGTTTAAAGTTAGTTTTGAGCGTCTGTCTAGTAGTCGCTTGAGTAGGCTGTAACGTTTTTTTTACTTCGTTTCGTTTCAGTCTTGTATGTGGGTTCCATGTCAGGCGTTTGTCTATATAGAGTCCTAGATATTTAATTGTATCAACGCATGGTAATAAGATGTGGTTCATATGAACTGGGGGACAAATGGCACGTCTTAGAGTGAACGTTATATTTTTTCTTTTTTGGACGTTAACCTTCATTCTCCATCTGCAAAACCATTTATCTAGGGATTGCAAATGTTGCTGAAGGTTACGTATGCTTAGGACAGGATCGGGATGTGGGGAAAGGATGGCTGTGTCATCTGCGTAGGTAAAGATATGAGTGTTCGGATTGGTTGGAATATCGGCAGCATATATTGTGAAAAGAATGGGAGCAAGGGTACTTCCCTGTGGTACACCAGCTGCTAAAAGGTAATAAGAAGACAAGGAGTGCCCAACACCCACACCGAAATATCTGTGGGAGAGATAAGAATTATGGATGAGGTAATAGGTATAAGGAAGGATGCTCTTGAGCTTTCACAGCATTTACTTTAAAACTTAAAATGCTCATCGCACAGGTATGAACATATTACTTTTATATAAAAAAGTTTATCCATAAAAATTAATTTTTGGGGTTTTGAGGGGGGGAGGATTTGTGAGTAGGTGTTAAGAGGTTGAGACAGTGGCTGCCTTACATGGAGACAAATGACTCTTGATTTAGATAATTCAAGTTTTTATCCTCACAATTTTTATTTATATTAACAAGCAAACCAAGCTTAAACGTTCGGTAATGTAATGAATCGAATCGTGACCGAATCAGTGAACTAATCACTCCCCACCTTAAGTTTACTGTATTTCTCCCTCATGCTTGTAGAGGGGGGTAAACTAAGGAGCGCATCTAGGAACATTTAAAGAGAGAGTAGGGACTAGTACAGATGTCTGTATAAAAGAGCCGGATTCTCACTCATAAAATCACTGAGTCACCGTCAACCAGCAACGTTTATCGTACTTCGTTTTCACACCGTCACTCTGCCAGTCAGTCTGTCACTCTCTTCTCTACACTCACTGTAAAATATTACAATGTAAAGTCCTTGCAATGTTTATTATTCCCACATAATACAAAAACAGTGTTGAGAGTTCAAGTCTAACTTGAACTCAACCCAAGTTATTTCTCTTCTGAAGAAAATTGGTCCGAATTGTAACCCATATCTTATTAATTGTACTATTAAAATTCCGAGTTTGTTCAAATTCTGCATTTGGCATTTAAGAAATATGAACAAATATATTGTCCGAATCATACTAAAACATCTAATAATTTGTAATTTATGAACATTCTAAAAGAAATTTAAAAAAAGAAAAGAAAAAAAACCTTACTCTACTTTTAATTTAAACCCATCCATCTATGATCATTTATTTATGAAGACAAAATATGGTGATCGATCACTTTGACATATGAAAAAAAAAAAATCATTGGACTAAATCCAGTGTACACGACACATTCATGTGGTCGTCAATTTCTGCTTTGATGTTCTTCAGACATTTTATTCGTTTTTCCATGCATTTATCCACGAAATAAACCGGCAGACAAAAAAAAAAAATCAAATCATCACATTCTCTTATTGACGTTAATACGATTATGATTTTTTTTAAACTTGCTAATGAAGGGTTTGCTTATATGTTGGGAGGCCCTCTTGCAGGTCAGTCACTTGAAGAATGTAATTTAATTACATTGTAGTACATTGACATTTCTTGCCACCACAGATTCCGCAGAACCACTTAATATAAATTTTCCAATCAATAGATTCCATTACGCTTAGAACAAATGGAAGCTTGCCCCTTTAATAATCCGCCTGCTACAGCACAGCTTTGACTATGCCTTGGATATAAATGTGGAGGAAGATTTAAAAAGGACCTCCAAGGCTGCAGTTGAAGTGATCATCATGGCACCTGGTTTGCTCACGCAAGCAATCTTTGTGAACAACACTAAGTGTCCTTAGTCCAACCACTTGCAAGGTTTTGTCTACCAAACCAATGCCATCCTGATTAACAGCTGTCACATAAATATAATATATAAAAAAATCTGGTCAGAAACACTCACACAACTTTCTTTTACTCCAGTTTTCAAAATCGTAATTGACAAATTTTATAGTTTGTGTATCAAATTTGATGAAAATCGTCGAAAACTGTAAAAACTGTCCAGTAAAAGCGCACTTCCGGTTTACTAATTTTCTTGAAACTCGGAATTTTAGTCATCCATTTATTTCTAATTAATTTTGTTTGGATGATAGAATTGTATAATCAAATATGATAGCACTTGAGAAAAACATAACCCCCACCCTCCACCAAAAGTGTCTTTAAATGAATTTTCCCAGAGAAACGTTCTAAATAAATGTTGTAGATCTTTGTATGTGTACTTTTATATAAGAAGTTTCAAGCAAATCGTCGGAGCCATTTTTGAGAAAATCGCGAAAAAGTGAAAAAAAAAATCATTTTAGTAAAGCGGTAAAGTAAACGCACTTCCGGTTATCCGATTTTTTTCAAACTCGGAATTTCAACAACATATTCAATTCTAATTACCATTATTTAGATGACAGAATTTTCTAATAAAGTGAAATAGCACTTTAGAAGAAGCCATAACCCCACCCCTTTCTCAAAACTACCCTTAAATGAATTTTTCCGAAGAAACGTTACAAATAAAAGTTATAGCTCTTTGTATGTGTAGTTAATGTACCTGGTTTCAAGAAAATCGTTGGAGCCATTTTTGAGAAAATTGCAAAAAAGTAAAATAAACAACTAGTAAATTGATAGTTCCGGTTGAGGAAGTTTGACAGATAACGTACTGTCAGATGGTGTTACCTAAACGGAATATCAACTTTCTACGATTTTTCGTTTTGAGCTATGCTGTTCACATACAAACACACCATTTTCTGAAAACCTCTTTTTTGGACTCAGTGGACCTCAAAACGGATATTTCCGGTGTAAACTCGATATCGAAAATTTGACACGATTACAATACTTCCTCTTACTAGGAGTAACAGAAAGTAATAATTGGTACACATACATATCTTCATCAGCAAGTAAATCATGTATCGAACAAATTTATTGTGGATCAACCGAGTATAAGCACATTTCAGATCACAAACTCTTAATAATATTTTCCGGCTAATTACCTAACAAATGGGTTTCTGTGTCTTGATTTAACAAAATTTGTGCATATTTGATTACGTAGTTGTTTTTTATTTCCTTCAATAAATTGCACAGCATCTTGATTGAGTCATAAGTTATAATAACCTAGATCTATAAGTAAACGCTTGAGTTGCATGACCCAATTGAGTGTTAGAGGGTGACTAATCCATGTATAAGCTAGTCTGATATAGCAGACATGCGGAAGTCTGCTGTTGTGCATCAATAATAATTTACGCAATCAGGAAAGTGCATACTGTAAACAAGTTGCAGGGTCCAGGGTCATACCTCTTTCAGTTCAGTTCTCACCAAAGTCGGGGATATTATACATTTAGACAGCTGCAATATTCTTTTAAAAAGAAACTTAACTGCTCCTCGTCTGATAAGTTAAAATATCTGACTCTTCTGCTTGCAACGCTTTTGTAAATCAACAATAATTTGATGTAATTTTATTTCTCTATTAATTTAAACTATTTCCGGTTTTATTTAATTTGATTTTAGAGATGTCTTTATGGGTCTGAAATGTTTAAAAAAATATTGTCACTAATCTTTTTTTAAATTTCAGTCTTTCATTGAAGAACTGATCATAAACAGAAAAGTTTGAAGGTTGGCGAAATAAAAAAAAATAATGGTTATTCTCTGCGCCACAGTTTCTACGAATCCTTTTGAAATAAAAAGTGTCTGTCTGTGTGAAAGCTTTTGTTACGCCCTAGTTGTTGTATGCATGAAGGTGTAGCGAGAAGATATTATAAATTGAAATATCTTTTTTAATTACGACCTTGGGGTAAAATTATAATAGAACAGAATATATAAACAATTTAAATTTCCATTCAGTTTTGTTCCTTAGAGAGAAGTTTATCGAAGTACTGAGCAATTTAATAATGACAAGTAAAAGTACGAACAATAGTCCCCCGTGATATTCTGTTACTGCCTGACCAGATATCTTATTTTATTTAAATTATCTCCCTTGGGGAGATGTACTGCTTTGTATAAATTATCCTTTCCTGAGTGGATTAGTAAGGAAATTGCGTGCGACCTTTGTTTTTTTTTTTTCTTTATTATTTTGGTTATAATAATTATATTTGCATGGACTTTGTTATGAATTAAAGATGTTTTTGAAACTTTGCCGTCTATATTATTCTCTTGAAATGATTTTGGTGTGTTGAAAGATTATATTTTTCAAGGCGTCTGCGTAACTGATTTAAGTTGTCCTTTTGAGAGAATTTATGGTCCCTTAATATTTTTACAATTTGCGATCTATTAAGAACATTCATAAAATCAAAATTCACAAAGGATTGTTGGGGTACAGTGGTACAAATACAAAATTTTAAAAATGAAATTCAATAAAAAATTCAATTATGGGAAATATTTAAGAAATTTCCGCTGAGAAAGTAATTGAGAAAAAAAAAGCAATAAAATTATCTGATGGATAATTTGTTTAATTATTAAATTGAAAATTGTAAGTACTTGTTAATTTTGTGGATTCTGGTTGATAAAATATCCCAAACAGCTGGCACCAATGAAATGTTATTGATGTGTTGTGATGTTGTAGTTTGTAGTGGTAGCTTGCGGCGTGAGCGGTTTAGTAAAAGGGCTTGTGTTTGTAAGTTTTAAGAGAGACAAGTAATAAGAAAGTAGTCACCACTGCTAACAATAAGTATATTGTATTAAAATAATAACTGCGAGTTATTTGCAAAGAATGTATAAACTTATTAATATATTGTGAAACTGCCACTGATTGTGGCACTGTCTGTGAAGAGAGCGAAAAACAAGTGTACTGCTTGAATGTCTGTTTTAGACTGGCTTGAAGGAATGTCTTCTCTTCATAGTTCAAATCCTTTCAAATAATGCTGGATGTCTCGAGGGAGTTTTATTGTTTTACCCTAACTGTTTCTTGCCCTTTGTGTCTTGGTTTGCATTGACCTAGATTGTAGTATACCTGGCTCTATCTCCATCACTAAAATACACTATTTGAACTAGCTAATTTTCACAAAATTATTTTACTAAACTATTTTCCAAAACTATTATTTTTCCATTTCGTTCTTCCACTAAACTCTGATAGCGCAACGATTAATGTAATGAAATAAAATCCAGATTCAAAACTTAATTGTGCAGCTTCTGTATTTAAGATTTTTGGCTGGGATCAATCGTGGTTTTTATTACATACGGACAAACAAATAGACGGGATATCAATTTATAAACACTGATATGACATTTATGAGGTATGAGAGCGACTTTTGGCGGGTACTATATAAGGCCAGTATGGTCTCAGCGTTCATCACCATTTTTCGGATTGTTTCTCAATGTTATTCAAAAACTGGGCCTAGTTCTTTGGAGTCTCCAGGACATAGATAGATTTTAAAGGCGGGAGCTTAGACTAAAATGAAATTCAATTTAAAATATTTCAGATTTGTTGTTAATTATAAATAAAAAATGCAATATTAGAAATTTAGTAGGTGATTGAATGATTCCTACCAGATTTTCCAAGACATTTATCATAACACTATAATGATCATCACTCATACACTATAACATTAGTGAACCACTAAAGAGTTAAAGGAACCGCTGATAGGTAGAAAATGAAGATTATAATGTTGAATAACTGTGATCTCCTTAATCAATGATTGATAATGAAGAAGATTTGTCACGTCACAATTTCAATACAGTTTTTTCTGCGACCATTAGCTTCAAACTTCATTCAGCAGTATTTCTGCAATACACAATGCATATTGGTTTCTTGCTTTTAAGTATTTCAGTTTTTACTGTTTCATTAGACTGAATATTAGACACTGAATATTAGTGTATTATTATTATTTTGTTATACCAATTTAAAATTATATTTTATATACAATTATTGGCAATATGATAACTAAAGAATTGTGTGTCGCTAAATGTTGAGGTTGCACCTGTGAAGGTTATAGTGTTATAAACATGTATTCCTTTTTTTTATTTCCCCCATTGATAATAATGTTCTATATCTTAAAATGAATATTTTCTTGTATTTAAAATATTTCTATTTAAATCTAATTGTTATTTCATTATATCACTTAGTAGTTAAGTTTTAATTAAAACAGTTAATTGGCATTAACCAGAGTTTATTTCTACCAGCATAAATTTATATTTTAGTAAGATTACCTGAGTTTCAAATTTATAACGAAACGCAGGAATGAAACTGTATTAAAAATTTGTGCATTGACGACTTCTTTACATCTGACTATAAAAACATTTTAATTCTGTGCAACATTGAAACTTATTTGAAAAGAAATAAAGTGAAAATTAATAAAAATAAACGCATATAAACAGTGTAATGTAATTGGTAGATGTGTGTACGAGCGGTTTTGTAAGGGCGGCATATGTGTGTGTGTTTGTTTTAGAAAGATGTTTAATAAATAATGAATAATTTACCACTAGTTTACAATAAATATATTGAATATAAATGAATATATTATATTGTAAAGCAACCACTAATGCCATCTAGGAGAGAAAGCAGGTACCTCAAGTTCTCCTAGTGGCCGCTAGGAAATGCTAGCGGGGCGCTCTTGCTCTTTCTGGAACCTTCTAGACCCTTCTCCACTGATATAAATAGTGAACAAGAGCTCGAGTGAAGTCAGCCTAGAGAGAATCTTGTTACAAACGGGGAGTGAGCGTTTGTGACTAGGAAATTAGTTGCAGTAGCTAGTTCAGAGGATAAAACGTTACAATATAGAATTTATACAATTATAATTTACTAGTTAATTCTAAGCTTATTAATACACAAAAACTCTCGCCATATTCTTGCAGCTAGATTGATTTTAAACACAAATGTTCTCGCACTGATGTATACTGGACAGAGTAGTGTTCTGAATGCGACTGTTTGAATGATACTGGTTGTTCCAGTGTGGTAGTTTTTTAGAAAGGTAAATGTTATTGTCTTGCCCTAGCTGTGGCTTGTTCCTTTGTCTTGGAATAGCATTGACCTCAGTTTAATAGTCCCTTAACAGTTTCTAAGTTCACTTCACTGCTCTAAAATACACTTAAAATATTATTAAAAATCACTAAGACATTTTCCAAAATTATTTTTACTTTTTTCAATATTTCCGTTCGTTTTTTTTTTCATTACAATAGCCCTGGAATTTTGTAATTTATGTCATTACTTTGATGATTTAAGAATTTAAATTAGTATATTATACAAGATATAATTTAAATAGAATAGAAAACGAAAATTAGGATTTAGTAGAAAATTTAATTTTGTATTTTACGGAAGAATAATTTAATAACGTTAATTTTTCTTCAAAATAAATTACAAATTGTACACTAATTAAGGTGTTATTACTTGCCACTTGTTTTCTACTGAAAATAAATAAATAAATAATAAAATAATATAAAGAGAAGTAATCAATGTAGCCGTTGTATAAATAATATTTTATGAAGCAAGTCGAGTGTTTTTCAGTATATACGTGGGTGTGGTGATAGTAGTAGTAGTAGTAGAGTTAAGGGGGGTTTGGCGCGCGCGGCAACGGCACCCTCTCCCGCCAGAATTCAGACGGTAGGGCGTGGTCCCCAGTGTTATACTACCGCACTCTCTCTGTTACCATGCTGAAGTTATATACACTTAGAACATCCCAACTTGTCTGTGTGTGTGTTCGTACTGTAATATTGTTAACTAAATTATATTTATATTTATATATGATCCTTAAACTACCTTTCAATTTCCCACCTTTATCGTTGAATGTTATTTCATTTCTGTATTTAATATTTCAGTTTTATACTTTTAACTGTAAAGCCCTTTAAACCTATTATTTGTCAAGCACATTAAGTTAAATTTGTTTCACACTTTAATTTTAAAATAAAAAACAGGTATTATCATCAAATATTTGTTTATTTATTTATTTATTGTACATATACTTTTCATCATTCGTTTTAATCATTCATATCCTTTTTTTTTCCCAGTAATTCTGGATTGAAATATAAATAAGATAATTTGACAGAATACATTTGTTATAACTGTGTTTATTTGTGGCAGAATTTGGGAATGTATTATTGTATTGTTCAGTAGAGACAGGAAGTTACGTCATATTCTCTCCCGTGTTCTCTTAATCCATATTCTTATTAGAAAGAGAGATTTTTAAAGTTAGCTCCAAAAAAATGTTCTACAATTCTGCTAGTGAATATCCTTGTTAAAAAAAACAAATACTTCAATTAAGCTAGGAAGTGCCGGCCGTTTATTAATATATATTTCATAATGTTAATAAACGATTTTTTCCCGGAAGAATAGGAATTCTTTATTATTTCAAAAAACTGAATTTTAAATTTGAATTACCAGATTTTTTTTTTTACTATCTGTAATAGGAACTACTGCATATTACTGGGAGATTATTGGAATTTAAGCTTTCATCGGAGATATAGAATTGAATCTGTCTATGTAATAAAACAAAGCTAAAAACACAAAAATACTAAAAAAAAAAAAAAAAAATTCGTAGGAAGCTTGGTATCGTCTTTAAAGATATCACTAGAGCATAAGATATAATATCAACGGGAAGTGCATAAACCGGAAGTATGACATCATAATTTTAAGTTCATTTTCGAATATCCCCAACGCTTTTCTTTAGAATTATGCTTTGATATTCACATATTACATATATTATATATATCTTTTTTATTTCTGTACATGATTTAACACAGGAAACTAGTAACTTTTAATTTTTTTGTTGTAAAAAAAAATGCTGTAAATTTCAAAGTTCCACTAAAAATTATTTTTCCACATTATATATATATATTAAAGCCTTGCTAAAGACAGGAAACTCTGTCGAAACGTTGGCATAAGTAAATTGTTTCTTTCTTGACTGATCCTCACCAATTTCCTCATAAATATATATATTATATAAGCCCATTTTAATCTTAATCATCTGTGAGGAAGGCGAAGCCTATCTGGCCCATTTATGGCTATCTCAAAAGTTCGGAGATCTTTTCAGTGCACAACCAGGAACTACAGGCAATGTTCTCTCATTTGACATACGTACAACACTGTCTTTCATCAGAGAATGAGGCTCCTGGAACTTGAAGAAAATTATGAGAAAAATGCGAGCTTGTTGGCAAAAGGGTAACCCAGGTAGAAGAAATACAATTACAGGAAGAGTTCATGAACCTTGTTAGCATTGTCTACCTTTTCTTCTCACAAGGGAAAATTTGAACGAACAATTAGAAGACATTCCTTCAAGGCAGTCTGAACAAACATTCAAGCCAGAACACTTGCTTCAGGAATCGCTCTCTTAAACTCAATGCCAGTGATAGTGATTTGCCTGCCTTTATTCTAGATAAACATCTGATTTATTAAGTATAATGTTGATATTGTAAAGTACTTAAATTTGCTTAGAGGATAATATATTTATTTTAAAATCAGTGGTGCTCTCTTGATTATTACTAATACTTCTCTCTTAAACATATATACTTACAAGCCCCTTTACTAAACCGCTCTTGCTACACCAACTACTACTACAAACACACAAGCTGCTACAAACATCAACACACAAAATACATTTCATCACCATCTAAATAATATTCGTGAGGAATACAGTAAGGAGAAATTGATTTTCAATTTCAGTAAGGAGAGAATCTTATACCATTGTGTCAGAATGTCGATATTGCATTTTTATTCGGAAACTACTTGTATTTTGAAGACTCTGAAGTCTAAAACTAAAAAAAAAAAAATATCAATTTTAATATTCTTTAAACAGAACTAACGTTAAATGGGGTGAAGGGAGAGATGTAATGGTCAGGCTTTCTTAAAAAGTGGAATTTTCAGTAAATTTGACGGTAATTACAACTAAAGGTAATATAAATATAAAATGTAAAAAAAATACTGTTAAAAAAAAATTAGTCTAATTAGAAATTGGGGAAATGGATTTAGAGAATTCATGTGAATGTTTCACAATTAAAATTTTAAGTTCCGCTTAATTCAAAAGTCGCGCTATAAAAATACATTTGCTTTGTTTGGTAAAAGTAAAAATGAAAATATTTATGTTAATATTTTAAGATTTATTTTATTATTTTTAAATTTTAGACGCTCAGATTATCAATATTTTGGGAAATGAATGCTTTCTGGGAATCAACCTATACCCAATTGTGATGAAAGCCAATTCACGAACGAGCAATAATAAAAGGGTGAATGGACTTCTAAACTAGACTGGTGAATACACCTCAAAGGTAATGGACTAACGAGGGGTGAATATACTCTATAATAAGGAATTCTGTCGTAAAAAAACAAAAAACAAACGTATACATGTTTGAGACCCTATTGTCTGTGATCACACAGAGCCTTAGTTGAAAGAACGGTACATATAGTAAACGAATACGATCTATAAATAGCGACAAGTCTAGTTAATTCTTCCAACTGCATAAATAAATTAGGTTCGAAAAAAAAAATATGAACTCTTATGAATCGATCTCCACATAAATGATGAATATATGCAAAATTTACACCGGATTGTGTTGAACTGTAGCGAATTTATTATATAAAACATTAATTAACCAGATATTAACATATTATATTAAGTGGATTCCATTTTAAACCTTCCTTCCGTCGACTGGTTGCTGACTATATAGCAAATGAAGCAAAAATATTCGATTTAATTAAAAAATTAACTTAGTTCATTTATTTAAATAAACCAATAACACATTTTTTTTTATTTTCTTTTTACTGCTGTTTGGGTAAGTATTGTGATTCATGTCAATGGAAATATCGATTTTTGGAAAAAATGTTTTTTTAGAAATAAATTGGTCTGTTTGTGGGTGGGTATATGTGTATATTTGGTGTAGACTGTAGATTGTTGTAGGGGATTATTGCACTGCTACTTGAAAGATCTATTGTGCCCCCCAAAGCCTTTTCAGTGCACTGCCGATCTCCAAGCAGTGTTCTCTAACTACAGACAACACTGTTCATCACCATACAAGTGAGTTGTAGAGGCTTCTAGGAAGAGAAAGTCTAAGGGTAGCATGCTGGATTCTAACCTGGGACCTCCGCCTTGCTACCACTGAGCTAACCTCTTCCTTCTCCTGTGGCTTACGCCAGTTAACTAGGGATCGTGACCCTAGTTTGTGTACTGTGTTTGTCCTTGTCTGTAAAGGATAGAGTATATGTACGAGGTGTGTAAATTAAGTAATGAGACTGATTTTTTTTATCTTTTTTTCATTCAAATAAAATACAATTCAACATTGTCCCCTTCAAAGTAACTACCTTGGGAAGCCACACAACGCTGATTCTTCCATTCGTCATAGCAGTGCTGGAACTCGGATACTGGAATAGACTTCAGTTGGTCGGTTACGGCTATTTGAATATTTTCCAATGTTCCAAAATGACGTCCCTTGAGGTGATTTTTCAATTTGGGGAACAAAAAAAAGTCACATGGACTCAAGTCGGGTGAATAAGGAGGCTGAGGAGCCACAGGAATGTTATTACTGGCCAAATACTCATTAATAGAAATCGCGGTGTGACACGGAGCATTGCACAAATTTTTCTCATCCCCAATTCATTAGTCAAAATTTGATGAACGGTTGTGTGAGTCAAATTCAACTCTTCGCCGATCATTCGGACTGTCAAACGACGATCTGAACGCACAAGATCGCGGATTCTGCCAACATTTTCGTTGGTTCTTGAAGATGAAGGCCTTCCGCTGCGAGGCTCGTCTTCAATTGATTCCCTTCCTTCTGCAAACATTCTTAAACCACCTAAAAATCTGTGCTCTCGACAAAACATTGTCTCAATAGGCCTGGCACAGTTTTTCAAACGTTTCCGTTGCACTGTGCCCAAGTCTGAAGCAAAACCTGACAGCATAACGTTGCTCGTAATTGATGTCACTCATTTTTAAAACGCACTGAAAAAATAACCTTGCTCACAAAAAAGTCACTACGGACAGTGCAACAACTGTAGCATTTTCGAATTTGCACTGGACGTGTATCAGATGTTTAGTTGCCCTACCACGCATGCGCCGCGTCTCCAGTGTTGCCAGATCGAACACTAGAAAATTAGTCTCATTACTTAATTTACACACATCGTAGTTTAAGTTTATTGTGTACTGTTCTGACGAAGTGCACAGAGCACTGAGCTGTGGTAACCCTTGGGGTCGCTAATCCCCAAGTAACTGCATGCAATAGATACCCCTTGCGAGCATATTTGTTGTATACGACAATAATGTTTTGGTCAAAATCCGTTGGAACCTTACGGTCAAAATTATTATCACCTTATTGAATCGATTTTTTTTTTTTTCAAAACTTATTATGTCAACTACAAAAATAATGAGCTACAACTTTTATTTGAAACATTTTTTTTTAGCGAAACTTTATTTTTTTTATTTGAAGGGTGGGAGTAATGTTACTTTTTTCTATAGTGTTATGGAAATAATAACTATATGTTAACAATCCTTATCATCTATGCGCCTAGCCTTTTTGGTTTATCTGGCTACATTTGAAGATAAAGAACTATCTTGAACCATACTGAAATATAAATACAATATGAGCAAAAATATAACTTCTCTAATAACCGGTGTGTAGTGGATATTATTTTTGTTGATTGGATAGAAAAGAAATAAATTAGGTTGAGTAAAGTTAGGACTTACTGAACACTCTATTATAACGGCGAATAATAAACATTGCAAAAACATTACATTGTAATATTTTAGAGAAAGGGAATAAGAGTGACAGACTGACTGGTAGAGTGACGGTATAAGAACGTAGTAAGTTAAACGTTGACGGTGATTCAATGAGAGAGAGAGAGAGATTGAAAGTCAGGAACCCTTTTTATACAGGCGGCTAGACTAACCCCTACTCTCTTTAAATTGCTCCTTCCAATACCCCCTTGGGCTTCTTAGTCTCCCCCTCTTACGAGCTTGTTGTAAGGAGAAATGCAGGGAACTTCTTGCGGTAGGGAGTGATTTAGATCTATTACAGGTGCTGGAACTGCTCAATTAAATGTTATATTCATTTGGGTTCATGTTATTGACGCTCTCTTCTGGACTACAATGTAATTATTTTCTCACTATCTGCCTCCATAGAAACTTGTCCCCCCTACCACCTCTATATTTATGTTAGGTTAGGACAAATATGTAAAATTTGAAGCTTCAAGAAAATCTGTTATTTTATAAGTAATTCATATTTATAAGTAAAAGAAAGTCATATCTTTTTTTACTTCATAAAAATATTATAATTTAATTACAAAAAAAAAATAATTTAATATTTATTATTTTAGATTTAATATAAGGTAGCAGTTTGAGTAGCATTAATTACAATGCTGCTTATCTTTTGTACAGCTTACTAAATATTTTAAACGCTTATCGATCAATGATAGTGAATTGTTGTGTGCTCTCTTGCTTTATTACTATGACATGCACTGGTAAATGGGGCGTTGTCCCTTCTCTATTGTTCTTCTTACCGTATAGTATTGCTTTGTAAATATTTTTTTTGAATTGTATTTTTTTATATATATATATTTTTTATTGTGTTATTATTATTTCAATTTAGATATGTACGAGTATATATTTAGTTTTTTTAGCTTCATAATAAGTTGTATAGATTGATGTTCAATTATTATTATTATTATTATATGTTGTTATGTTATTGGTTAAGTGAGGCTTCCTGCAGTTACATGCACACACTGTCTCCTCTCTCTACCATCGTAGTTAAACAGGTACCCTTTAAATCTATTACTTCTCCTCTGTACTCTAAATTATTCATCTAGCACTCTTATCGCTTCTATTTCATCGTATATATTAAGGTCCCACAATACTCTCTCTAAATATAATATATAAACTTTTTCCTAAAGCTGTAAATATTTTGATTAATTTTATAAATACAAATAATTAATGATATGTAATTGATAATGAATGAATGCAATTAATAATATGAAGATGATAGAATGATTATGATAAACTCAAATAGCATTTTAGAGGATAAACATAATCCCATTCGGAATTTTTCTGGAGAAATGTTTTCAAATAAACGTTTCTAGTTCTTGTTAAGTGTAGTTAATATATAACAAGTTTAAAAAAAAAAAATATATCGTTGTAGCCATTTTTTAACAAAATCGCAAAAAAACTGAAAATCCACTTCCGGTCAACTCAAATTTTTTCAAACTCAAAATTTTCACTACATATTTAATTTATAATAAAATAACATAATAAATTATAATAACATAATAAAAAAAACACTTTAGAGAAAAACGTAACTATTGGTGTAGTAGTTATGAGTATGGACTTTAAACTGGGAGGTCCCCAGTTCGAGTCCCGTATATAACTACTAAATTTTATATTCGTTTAAAAAATGTTAATAGTAGGTGCTATTGCCTTCCGTCCACGACACCTAATTTTGTAGCTGGACGTTTAAGCCCACCTATAGATATGTAACAGATATGTTACAAATATGAATGTAACATAAACATTTCGTTGAAGTGAACTCTCTACACGAACTTGGTGAATTTGCTCTAACGATAGATGAAAATCCGAAACCGGTTTGAAACAAAACCAAAATGCATGCTATGACGGATAAAATACCAGATGAATTAGGCAATACTCTACTTTTTTTACTCGAGAAATGAATTTTGTTTTTTTGAAGTATGAATTTTGTGGATGCTGTAAGTAGTTCAACTACTGTAGTAAAAATAAAGCAAAGTAATTTTTCAGGCGAGTATATACGTCCAATTACCCAAATTATGTATCCTGGCGAGGGGAGGAAGCCCATACTTTACCATTAACCTTTTTTTAAATTAATATAAATTTAGTAGTTATACGCGGAGACTTGAACCGGGGGACCTCCTAGTTACAAGTCTATGCTCATCACCAAACCCAACTTCAATAGGCTGCTGTGCATTTAGTATCATTTTTACTTTCTCTTATTAGTAAGAGAAAGTATTGTAATCGTGTCAAATTTTCGATAACGAGTTTTAACCGGAAATATCCGTTTTGTGTGTGTGTGTGTGTGTGTGTGTGTCTGTTGTGTGTGAACAGCGCTCAAATTCGAAAAACTATAGACAGTTGAAACTTGAAATTCCGTTTAGGTATCACCATGGGATCTGACAGTATGTTATGAGTCAAAATTCCTTAACCGGAAGTACCACTTTACTAGTTTTTTTTTTTTTTTTTTTTTTTTACTTCTTTGCGATTTTCTCAAAAATGGCTCGTAACGATTTTCTTCGAAACTTGGTATATCAACTAAACATACAAGGAGCTACAACTTTTATTTTTCTCTAAAGTGCTATCACCCTTAAATTGGTAAAAAATATTTATAACAAATGGAATAAAGACCAATTAATTATCTCTGATGGAGTATATTTCAATTTAAATGAATTTTTTTTTGGATATGATAATTTATAACAAATGGAATAAAGACCAGTTAATTATCTCTGATGGAGTATATTTCATCAGAGACATTTTCCGTGGTAGCCTGCTTCATTTTGTGGTCATCGACCGGTTTCGGGCGTTCGCCCATCTTCAGGATGCGTTCTTCAGACAGTGTGCCAACACAGACTCGTACAGAGACTTAGTTTTTTCACCCGAACTCTAGTCTATACCATCAATTTCGAAAAAACTATAGACAGTTTAACTTGACACAATTCCGTTAGGTATCACCAATGGGATCTGAACAGTAAAAAATGCTATGGATCAAATTCCTTAACCCGGAAGTACACTTACTAGTTTTTTTTCTACACTAATTTAATTGGTCTTATTCCATTTGTTTATAAATTATCATATCCAATGGATGTCTGAAATACCATTTTGGATGATGATAAAGGATTCTGCATTACAATTCCAACAATCGAAACAAAAGTTCTTAGAAATAATAGATGGCCAAAATTCCGAAAAAGTTTTAAGAAAAATTAATAACCGGAATGCGCTTTTTTTACTGAATAGTTTTTTTTTTTCCCCCCCCCGGTTTTCAACGAATTTCATTAAATTTGGTTACACTAACTATAAAATTTGTCAATTATAATTTTGAAAACTGGAGTAAGTGAAATTTTGTGAGAGTGTTTCACACCAGATTTTTTTAATTTTTAATAAACTTGCGTCACAAAAATTTTTTTTTTTAAAATTGGTGTTATTTTTTTTGTGAATAAAAAAAAAAAAAATCAGATTATATAATAGAAACATTTTAATAAAGTTTTTCAACACTAAAAGTGTATTCGAAATTACAAATATAATGAAACCTGTTTTCAATAATTTCTGAGATTACTCCAATAATTGCTACAGAACTGGCAGACAAACTTAGGAAAAACACTTCTTTTATAAATATATTGAGAGAAAAATTAAATTCTATGATATTTTAATTTTAATACTTATACCTTGGAAAGACGCAAACAACAGGGTTAAAAAAAAAGGGTTTTCACTCTTAAATTGGTAAAAAATATTTATAACAAATGGAATAAAGTCCAATTAATTATCTCTGATGGAATATATTTCAATTTAAATGAATTTTTTTTTTGGATATGATAAATGGATTCTGAATACTAAAAGATATATTTTTCATGGACAGTTGTTTTAACACATCGTGTTTGGTGATTTCTAGGAAACCATTTTGTTGTTTTTTTTTATTAGGAAAACAATTCCAACAATTTAGTTGTTTTTCAACTGGTGGCAGTTTTAATAATTTCCAGTGAAACTCGTGTAGTTTTATTTTTAAACATTTATATTGATTACTAAAACTAATATTGATAGAAAACAATTTGTTTGTTATGTTTGAGAGATGATAAAACTTTTCATATTGGGGGGGGGCGCATACAAATTGGATTAAACTGAAAAAAGATATTTTAAATTATCGTTTAATTGATTGTTAAATATCGTAAGTTTATTTGGCAGTTGATACAATTTTCATTACAAATCGGTTTTTCACTCATTGCTGCATAATGGCACTGTACATTTTTCCTTAATTTGGTATAATTATTTTTAGATTGTACTTTCAGATCCATCTTTCTTGTCCTAGTAAAAAAAATCTGGTGTGAAACATTCACACAACTTTCTCTTACTCCAGTTCTCAAAAATGATAATTGATAAATTTTATAGTTTGTGTACGAAATTTAATGAAATTCATCGAAAACGGAAAAAACTTGTTCAGTAAAAGCGCACTTCCGGTTTACTAATTTTCTTGAAACTTAGAATTTTGGCAACCCATTTATTTCGTAATGTGGGATGGATAGAATTGTATAATCCAACTAGGATAGCACTTTGATGAAAATCTAACCCCACCCCCCTCCTCCTAAATGCCTTTAAAAGAAACTTTCCCAGGAAATGTTTTAAATAAAAAGTTTGGTAGATCTTTTGATGTTTTTAGTGTTTATATACGAAGTGTGCAAAAAAAAAAAAAAATCGTCCCGGAGCCATTATTTGAGAAATTGGGCGTAAAAGTGGATAAATCCATTTATAAAGTGGTTTTAAGTACACCGCACTTCCGGGTTAATCCGGATTTTTTTTTGGGAAAACGATTTTCAACAATATATTAATTCAATTACATTATTTAGATTGACACAAATTCTAATTAACTGCAATAGCAACTTTCAGTTGGAAACCAACCCCACCCCTCCCCCCAAAGTGCCCTTCAATGGCATTTTTTTGCCGGAGAAATGTTTCCAAATAAAACGTTTTTTTCAGTAGCGCTTTGTATGTTTGGGTTGATGGTTTTCTAGTTTTTTTTAAAGAAAAATCGACGTAGCCCCATTTTTTTGAGAAAATCGCAAAAAACATAAAAAAAAACAACTAGTTAAAAGTGGACTTTGTCGGTTTTTGAGAATTTTTAACAGATTAATGTTTAACTGTTCCCAAGAATTTCCCATGGTGAATACCTAAACGGAATTCATTGTTTTCAACTTTCTACGGTTTCTGGCTTTTGAGCTAAGCTTGTTCCACATTACCCACACACACACACCACACACACCACAACACACACACACACACACACACAGACCATTTGCTTAAAACCACCTTTTTTGTATTCAGGGGACCGCAAAACGGATAATTCTGGTGAAACCTCGTTATCGAAAATTTGACACGATTAAAATACTTCCTCCTAATAGGAGTAAGAGAAAGTAAAAATGAATAAAATATCACCCAAATGAGTTCACAAAAAAAAAAAAAATCTTATCAAATAAAATTCTTGTGAACGTTGCCTTTATTTCAAATAAAATTTATGCATCACATTAAATATTGGTTAAATAAATCCTAGGACATTGGGCGCAGAAATATAAAAATAAATCTGGTGTGAAACATCACATTTCTAATTACTTTCCCTTATTCCCTAGTAAGAGGAAGTATTGTTACTTTCCCTTACTCCCTAGTAAGAGGAAGTATTGTTACTTTCCCTTACTCCTAGTAAGAGGAAGTTTTTAAATGTTACCCTTCCCTTACTCCCTAGTAAGAGGAAGTATGGTTACTTCCCTTAATCCTAATAATGAGGGAAGTATTTTTACGTTCCTTCTCCCTAGTAAGTCAGGGAAAGTAAACAATAATCCTCTATTAAGAGGAAGTATTTTAATCGTGTCCAATGTTCGATATTCAGTTTTCACCGGAAATATCCGTTTTGAGGTCCCCTGAGTACAAAAAAGTGGTTTTTAGGAATGGTCTGTGTCTATGTGTGTGTGTGTGTGTATGTATGTATGTATGTGAACAGCATAGCTCAAAAACGAAAAATCGTAGAAAGTTAAAACTTGATATTCCGTTTAGTTATCAGCACGTGATCCGTCAGTGGGTCATCTGTCAAAATTCCTCAACCGGAAGTACCACTTTACTAGTTGTTTTTTTTACGTTTTTGCGATTTTCTCAAAAATGACTCCAACGATATTCTTCAAACTTGTTATATCAACTACACATACTAACAGCTAGCTACAACTTTTATTTGTAACATTTCTCCGGGAAAATTCATTTAAGGGCACTTCTTAAGTGGGGTGGGGTTAGGTTTTCATCTAAATTGCTATTTCCATTTATTAAACAATTCTGTCATCTAAATAATGTTAATTAGAATTGAATATGTTGTTAAAATTCCGAGTTTCAAAAAAAATCGGATAACCGAAAGTGCGTTTACATTAGTAAATGATTTTTTCACTTTTTCGCGATTTTTCACAAAATGTCTCCGACGATTTTCTTGAAACTTCTTATATAAACTAAAACATACAAAGATCTCTAACTTTTATTGAAAACATTTCTCTGGGAAAATTCATTTAAGGGCACTTTTGGAGGAAGGGCGGAGGGTTGGGGTTATGTTTTTCTCTAAAGTCTGTCATAGTTGATTATACAATTCTATCATCCAAACAAAATTACTTAATTAGAAATAAATAAATGGCCAACATTCCGAGTTTCAAGGAAAATTAGTAAACCGGAAGTGCGGTTTATTTAATTGGACAGTTTTTTCAGTTTTCGAAGAAATTTAATTAAATTTGGTACACAAGACTATAAAATTTTGTCAATTATAATTTTGAGAAGTGGAGTAAGAGAAAGTTGTGTGAGTGTTTCACACCAGATTTTTTTTTTTTTTTTTTGGCAATTAATATATTTTAAAGGAAAAAAAGCTCTTTAAAATGTCCAATGTTTACAAACGTTTAGTTGAGATAGCCATCATAAAAAAAAAAGAAGGTGTTCTGATTTACACATGTGTACCTGAGTTTGGTAGCGCCCCCTGTCTCAACTAACAAAGCTTTGTAGCGGCAGTTTAAAATAAAAAGTGATACTTTTTTTATTTGTGCAGTTAACATTCGAAAGTTTAAAGAAAGTCGTTGTATATGCGTTATCGAGAAAATTCCCCTTCCATTTCTGTAAAATCGCTCTTCTGGTTTCTTTAAAGAAACCAGTTTTTTCAGTTTGGAATTCTAGCACTGCAGTGTATCATGGTAGTAGAATCATAAATTTTAATGAAATGAAACTTTAGAGAAAAGCTTAGTTTTATTAACCCCTCCCCTCCGAGGCACCGCATAAAACATTTTCTAGGCAAAATGTTTCAAATAATAGTGACGGACGTAGATTTTATACAAAGTCATTGGATGATTTAAGAAAATCATTGGAGCCATTTTTGAGAAAGTCACGAAAAAATTTAAAAAAAAAAAAAAATCAGTAAATAAGCACTTCCGGTTCATGGATTTCGACTGAAATCGACGTATATCAGATACGGTGATGATACATAAATGGAATTTAGTTATTAAACCTATGTTGTTATATGCGGCTGTTGTGTGGTGGCATCGCATTGAGATAAGATCCGCTAGACTACTGCTTGAGAATATTCAACGTTTGACTTGTCTGACGGTGACCGGTGCGATACGGACCACGCCAACCAGCTGCAATGGAGACTTTATTTGCGAATCCCACCGCTCTTTGTAGAAGTGACAAGTGACAACTGTGGCAATGAAAGCCTGTTATAGAATTAAACAGCCAGGTTAAGCGATATGGTCATTCTACTATTCATCGCGAGATGCTTTTGAAGGTTCCTATTATAGGTTTTTTTTTTGACAGAATGTTAAGGACTTTTGTTTTCGAGCATTCTTACAGAGTTAGATTACCTTCTAGGGAAGAAGATTGGTCAAGATTGGGTGGGTCCGTCTGGTGCGATACCTGATAATTAGGTTGTGAGGAGATTAGGTTCAGGACCTTTGATCGGAGCAAGATATCTGTGGAAGAGCTTAGGCTATTTTCCCTTAAAGGTTATTGTCCGATTTGTTCGGATCGTGGTGAATCTTGGATGGATTATTCCTGGGTCTGGATATTTGTACAAGACCCGGTTTGTTAGTTGTTTTTCTTGGGGTAGCTATATGGGCCCAGTGGGGCTTTGGATAGCGTAGGGTTTGGTCCATCCCCACAGACAAATAATAATAATAATTGTAATACATCAGTGGAATACTAAGTTTGGAGCTTCCAGCGTTTTTTCGTCTTTGAGATTTTTTGGTTCCAACACAAACACACACATACAGCTCATTCGCTAAAAAACATTTTTTTTTTTTATTCCCCTGAAACATGCATGTAACTGTAAAAACTCAATTTATTTCGAAAATATAAAATATATTCTATAAAAAGATATATTCGATAATGCTTTTAGAAGTATCTCTCTAAATATATTTAGAGAAGACTTTTCAGGAAATACTGAACTGTATTTACTTGGGTTGCCAGTGTTGCTTGCCAATTTGAACATGTCTGTACAGTGAGTGTATTGATGATATACTTACTTCACTTGAGGGTAAAGAAAAACCTTTTACAGTGTTTATGGATCTAAAGTTTTCAATTAAAGTCAATAATAGATTAAAATTTCAATCAAAATCTGTCAACAGAATTCGCGAATTCACGTGTTTATTTTCTCTTATTCCTAATAAAAGGAAGTTATTGCCTTTCGTGCCAGATTTTTGAAAATTGAGTTTTCACCGGAAATAAATATTTGAGGGTGCCTGAGTTCGAAAAAAAAATGTTTTTAGCAAAAGGTCTGTATATGTGTGTGTGTGTGTGTGTGTAAGTAATAGGATCCAAATTTAGTGGAAGAAACAAATGAAAGAGAATAAGAATTTTGAAAATAGTTTAGTAAAATAATTTTTTGTTAATTTTAGCCAGTTCAAACAGTGTATTTTAGTGAAGGGGAAAGAGCCAGGTACTATAATTTAGGTCAATGCAAACCAAGAGACAAAGGGACAAGTAACAGTTAGGATAAGACAATACACTTTCTCCAGACATACCAGCATTATTTGAAAAGATTTGAACTAACAATTAGAAGGCATTCTTTCATTTAGTCTGCGTTTTGCATTCAAACAAGAACAGTCTGTATTAGACATTCAAGCAGAATACTTGTTTTTCGCTCTCTTAGCATCAGTGCCAGTTCCTCAATATATTAATAAGTTAATACATTCTTTGCAATAACTTGTAGTTATTATTTTAATGGAATATATTTATTGTTAGCAGTGGTGACTACTTTCTTATTTCTGATATTTCTCTCTCTTAAACATATATACTCACAAGCCCATTTTCAAAACCGCTCAAGCCACTACAAGCTACCACTACCTACAACTCAACACACCAATAACATTTCACAAAGAGAGGGGTGATTAGCAAAGAGAGAGAGAGAGAGAGAGAGACAAAAATGACAGGACCACTGTCTCGGACTAGAGTGGGAGAAACTGCTTAAATACAGCGACGGGAGATATACAAGTGATATATATAGCAGACTTCACTCGGCAGTCACAACGTGTCATCTACCTTACTCTTTATTTCTCTACCATTAATTTAGTGTAAAGTCCAGGCAGTCAGTGTCTCTTCTTCATTATACAGAGTTCAGCCATATCTAGTTTATTAATCTGAACCAAACCCTTTTCTCTCCTCGATCATACCCATTATATGTGTGTATTAACAGAATATCACAAAAACGAAAAGTTGTATAGAAAGTTCAAACTTGATTTTCCATTTCCAGGCCACATCTACTGCATCAGACACAAAGATTTCGAGCAATGTCCATCAACCGAAAGTACAACTTACTTGAATGTTTTTTTTTTTCTCAGTTTTTCGTGATTTTCTCAAAAACGGTTCCAACCTTTTTTATTAAACTTTGTATACTAACTATACACATAAATACCTATCACATTTATTTGAAACATTTTTCTGGGGTTTTGGGGGAACAGTTGCGTTATCAGAGACATTTTTTCCATGATAGCCTGCTTCTTTTTGTGGTCATCGGACCAGTTTCGGGCGTCTGCCCATCTTCAGGATGCGTTAGTCAAACAGTGTGATAACGCAGACTTGCACAGAGTAAATTCTGTTTACACACTCGTAATGTGTAAGCTTAGTGTATAAACTGAATTTACTCTGTGCAAGTCTGTTTTATCACACTGTTTCACAAACGCATCCTGAACATGGGCGAACGCTCGAAACCGGTCGATTACCACAAAAAAAGAAGAAGCAGATATCAGGGAAAATGTCTCTGATGCTTACCAGCTCTGCAGAACCAACTACCCAACTGTTTCTTTATATGCTTTCCTCTAAAATACCACTTCATATAAGTTTTACCACCTGCATAATATTATTATGCTGATGCATTATGTTGATAGAATTTCAAATTTGAAGGAAATCGTTTTACCGGAAATGCGATTTTAGTGACTAAGTTTTTGGTATTATTTTTTAATTTTTCTCTAAAACGGTTACAACCATTTTTTTTTAAACTTGGTATTACGGCTAGGCGCTGACATGCAATTTTTAAGTTTTGCAATAGTTGCACAACAGTTTGATCGGCGAATGACGAAGTGCGCAGACATATGCAACTAAACCGTCATGTGCCATCACCTTAGCACACATGCAATTAAACGATTCAGTTTTAAGATGAACTTCTACGAACTACCGTCGATTTGTGCTCGTGAATTATAACGGAGAAAGAAGAAATAGTGGATACATCCAATCATGTCACAACGATTATTAATAGGACAGTTTCATAAACTATATCAAGACTTACGTTCTTACCCGGAAAAGTTGTGCGACAAAGAGATTGTGTAAAATACGAAGATACATTATATGAATGTATCCTCAGTAATATGAATGCCACAAATATTCATGGTACTCATGGTGGGTCAGCAGCAAGAGATTACTTTGTAAAATACTTCACGTCACCACAAGAGTCAATTTCCTGGCAATACGAAAAAATATAAATTGAGTTTCATAGACTCTAGTGTACCTACTATCAGACTGGCATTTTCCCCAGTTTTATTTTAGCTGTGAGCACTAAACGTACTAAGGTTGCAACTGTTGGTCACAAGTGTGCGCAGACACATTAAAACCTGTATGGTACAAAACAATCGCACGTAGTTGCGCAATCGTTTAGTTTGTGACAAAACACAAACTGTTTAGTTGCTTAAATTGAGAATTGCATGTGCGCGCGTTATCATTTAACTGTGTAGGACTCATTTTTGCAACTAAACTGTTGCACAACCAAAAGTTGCATGTCAGCGCCTAGCTTAAAAGCTGCTTTAAACTGCACAAATATGAATCTTTCAATTTTATTAACATTTTTCTAATTAAAATTGTTTATATAAAGTTATGAGGAATCTGAAACGTTAAAATCCAAATTTGTTAGCTCATTACTGCATCTCTAAATGTAATCATTCTCTACCTGCCCGTTCTTTTGGTTGGCACTTGTCCCCCACCACTGTATCTTTATTTAGGTCATATGAGCTAGATTTGAAGTTTAAAGAAAATTTGTCGTATTAAGAAGAGTAACAGAAAGTCGTATGAGAGTGTATCACACCAGATTTTTTTCATTTTGTCTGTGATTTCCTCACAATATTCTAACGATTAACTTTAATTTTGGTTACTAACTTGCATAATATATTAATCTTAAATTTTATTTAAAAATTTTTTTTTTACTGAAACATTGAATTTAGTGGGCTTCTAAGTGGGGAGTACTTACCTCCAAATTGCCGTCACAGTATGTGAGGACTTGGGTATAGGGGCACCCTCTCGGGACTTGCTATGCAATCAGTTTAAGTTTGGAGTCAGGTCATTGCACATTGACGATTAATCTGTACACTTCTCTGACATTTAATTCATTATTATTTTTTTTTTTTTAAATTTTCCTACTATCTGATCAAACAAGAAACACTTATGTCGGTCAAAGATTCCAGAGGACCAGCAACAATGTCCGATTCCACAGACATACACTAATTTGTTATTTATCTTTATTGATTTAATTTAATTAATTGAAGTGCGTCAACATCTGCGCCTTCTCACTGCATTGCCGGCTCCCGGATAGTGTTCTCTCGTTATAGATAACGACAATGAGGTGTAGAGGCTCCTAGGAAGAGAAAATCTAAGGGCAGCACTGCTGGACTGCGTTTACTAGTCCAATACGATGTGATGGATGCAAGAAATATAAAAATATATTTAATTTGAAAAAAATCAAAATGATGAAAATATGTGACATTCCCTTGCCTAAAGGACATTTCATGTAGAAGACCACTCACTATTGTCTTTTAGAGTTCATGAACTTGATAGCATTGTGTATCCCTTCTTCTCACAGGGGAAGATTTGAAATAACAATTAGAAGGCATTCCTTCAATAGACAGTTTGTTGTAGACACCGAAGCAGAACACTTGTTTTTCGCTCCCTTAGCATCAGTGCATATTAATAAGTTTATAATATCTTTGCAAATAACTTGTAGTTATTATTTCAATAGAATATATTTATTGTTAGCAGTGGTGACTACTTTCTTATTTTCTAATACTTCACTCTCTTAAACATCTCGTACTTACAAGCCCCTTTTACTAAACCGCTCGTGCTACTACAAACATACAACACAACACACCAAATACATTTCAACGCCATCATCGATCTAATTCCGGTCCTCTTATTTGTTATTACTATGAAATCTAAACATTTGGTGCAAAAAAAGAATGTCAACTAGGATTGCAGTATGACATTATGAATATCAAATCAGGGGATTTATGATTTATTTTCAGCTTACCCAAAAAACTGGAAACGAATTAATAAACGGTTTTCATACATTTATTAATAAAATGATATATCTATAGTTAGAAATTTTAATTTTATTCATATAAATAATAAATGACCAACAATTATATATTATATAGGGGAGTATTGAAAGAAAGAAGTTGAGTCGTTAAAAAAAGAAACAGGTTTAAAGGAGAGAACCATTCTAGACCCCAGGTGATTTACATGCCTCGTTCTTTCGCTTGCTTTCATCGCGAGGAAAAATAATACTTTAATGATGATATATGTTGTCATCAGTCTTTTCTAAATCCTTTTTTAACTAGTTCTCTTGTCTATTTTGGAGAAAAATACTTTGATAAGAATATTCTTATTTATTTAATATTTAATTGAAGAAAATAAATCGACAGGAAAATGATGATATAATTATTTAAAAATATTTGAAATTTATCACTTTAAACTGAAAATTACATATTTTATACATTTTATTAAGTAAATTATATATATATATATCCAGCGGTTACTGAACATCTCATTCACTTCTCTTCTCCTCATTAAGGCATAGTGCTCGGGACAACCATCTTGCTGGAACCACATTCTTATTCTGACATTCTCCTGGCTCATCCTCCAGGAATTGTCATAAGTCTTGGCGAATAAAATTAGCATATTCCTTTCCGTAAAGGAGGATTTCTGGGAAAATGTAGGAAGGCTTTATATAATAAAAATAAGATTGAAACCGTCAAAGAATTCAAATACTTAGGCGTAATTTTTTCATCTAATGGCAAGTTTAAAAAAGCTAGTGACCACAGCAAGGCATTAGGTATGACAGCGTCAACTAGGGTTAAGTGCATTCTGTGTAAGGGTAAGTCCGACTCCTGGGAAGCCAAAGGAAGGCTGTTTGACTTAATGGTCGCTAGTGATGTATTGCGGGGAGGTATGGTCCGCTCCTTATGTCGATTCACTTGATAAAGTTAAGATTTACTTTTTTAAATCCTTATTGCAGCTGCCCAGAACAACTCCTGGCGCCTTGGTTATGTAATGACATGGCAGGGTTATAGCAATATCAAACCTTCACAACACATAACAAAGAAAGAATAATTTATAACTAGTGGCCTAGCCGGCTGCTGTCTTCAAGACAAGGCCGCGGCCAAACAAACAAAACCAAGGGTCGATACTTTACATCAAAGCAAGCACCGCTAAGGCTGGCCACTGACCTAAATCGCTGGTCACCAAACTTTATTAGTTATTTATCTCCTATTTATTTCTAAGTATTTCTTGTTAATAGTTACCATTACTCACGTTTAAAATATTGTACAAATACAGTCTATTTTTATCAATTCCGTGTTAATAATTCGAGCACTAACTTCCAAAAATCTCTAAACTAACTTCCACCCTCTTCAAGACATCTACTACAGACCTCAGGAATCACAGTAAACGATTCCACTACATCTGGTGGTATCACGGTGGGATCAGATCATACGATAAACGATTCCACTACAGTTAGAATTGAAACCGGTAGGGTTCATCTGGAGTTTCAGGTATTTGTCAGACTGATTAATTGGTGGCTGGTCATGCTACGGATGGGAGATGCTCGTATTCCTAGACTGTGCTATGATAGATTATACAAATTAGTAGTTTCCACCAACAAATGCCTTTTAATTGGTGTACTTCTCTTCTGATTTCACTTGAAAAAATTGCAGCAACGGATTTATGAAAATGTAACAACTATATCGAAGTGAAAAAAAGTAAAAACAGATTAATTAACGCTTATAGGTCGCACCTGATAAGTTTAGACATTAATAAAATTTGTAACTGTAAATATAACAGCTATATTAGGTTTGTCAGTAATTTTCATGATGAAGCATCTTATCTATAGTTAAATGTGGAGTTTGAATTTATAAAAATACTTTCTCAAATAAGAGTAGCCAATGAAAAATACCCAAGAGTCATTTTAAAAAAATAAAATTTACAAATTCAATCCTGAAGCTAATTGTAAACTCTGTTCAGATAATCTGCCTGTCACTATAGTTCACTTTCTGATTGAATGTAAATTTTTGAATAATCTTAGATCAAAATATCTTGTCCAATTTTTTCTTACTGATGAGTATTGTTATTTAGACAAACTTGATTCCCTGTTAAATTGTGTAAATGTCAATCAAATGAAATCTGTAGTTTATTTTATAAAAACTTGTTTAGTAATAAAAGATGAAATCCAACGTTGGCTTTAAAGCTACTCAAAATTGTATTTAAATAATTTTTTTTTTTTTAATTTATTTATTGTAATACAGTACCAACACAAAATTTGTTTTGCCTGTAATGCTGTTGTCTGTATGATAATGTACTGACGTGTAGAACGTGTGCAGGTACCCCATCCAATGATGGCCCTGTTGGAGTGATTTGTTTATGGAGTGAATAAATGAAATGTGAAGTGAAATGAATGTATGGGTGTGAATGTAATTATGCTAGTTCATAATGTCGTTCAGTGAGGTCTGTCAGTCAGTATGAAGTTTGTCTACGGTGGATGTAACAAGTCCTGTGGCCATCTCCGTTTTAGTCTTCTTCCTGGAACTAGAGTTGTTTGTAAATTGTTGATTAGAAGATTTGTATGACTGTTCAGTTTGACATGATACTTAGTGTACAGTCGATGTGCTGCTTGTTTGTTGTACTGTTTCAGTGTTTGTGTCTTTATGTATTGTTTCGTTTGTAACATAGAAAGGAGATGAAAGTATAGTCCGCAGTGTGCGAGATTGGAATGTCTGAATTTTTTTCAAATGTGTCTGTTTAGCCGCTCCCCAAAGCTGAAGTCCGTATGTCCAAATTGGTTTCAATAGAGTCTTGTAAATTAGGAGTTTGTTGTTTATGTTTAATGTGGATCTTGTCTTTAGTAATCTATATAACTGCTTGAAACGTAAATTAAGTTTAAGTCTTTTAGTCTTTACATGTGTTGCCCAAGTTAGTCGTTTGTCCAAGTGCATCCCTAAATATTTTACCGAGTTACTTAACGGTAATGGTTCGTTATCATATTTCACAGGTATATCTTCCGTCTTTTTTAGAGTAAAATGTACTGTTTTTGTTTTGTTTATATTGAGTTTACTTTTCCATGTGATGTTCCAGTTATGCAAGTTAGTCAAATGCTGCTCCAGTATTAATTTGTTGGTTATTATGTCTGTGGTGGTAACAAGTAGTGCTGTGTCATCCGCATAGGTCGCAGTAACAATATTCGGATGTTCAGGTATGTCGTATGTGTAAATATTGTATAGTAGTGGCCCCAGAACACTCCCCTGCGGGACTCCAGCCTCAATGGGATGAATGTCGGAGATAACTGTTTTTACCCTAACACTGAAGAATCTGTCCTCGAGATAAGATTTTAGCAAAAGGTAATAAGTGAAAGGTAGAATTCTCTTTAGTTTGACAAGCAATCCTGGGTGCCATACTTTATCGAAGGCTTGGAAACATCTAGAAAAATGCCTGTACATATCTGTTTGGATTCGAGAGCGTTAGCAATGTGTGTTGTGACTCTTTGTATTTGATGAATAGTAGAGTGCTGTTGTCTGAAGCCAAATTGATGTTGTGGTATGATACGGTCTGTATAGTGTGTAAGTCGTTTTATGAGCAGTTTTTCTAGTAATTTTCCTAGTATCGGAAGCAAACTAATTGGTCTGTAGGAAGTAGGCTCTGTAGGAGATTTGCCAGGTTTTGGTATCATAGTTAGTAAGGAATATTTCCAGATAAGAGGGAAATAAACAGTCCTTAGTGATGCATTAAATAGAAACGTGAGATACAGTATTGCTTTTTTTGGCAATAGTTTAAGGATGTCTGCAGTAATGAGATCGTATCCCGGTGATTTTTGTTTGACAAGTTCTTAATAGCATGTTGTACTTCTGCGGGTGTAAAAGGTTTTGGTGGAAGTGAAAGTTGGAGTGGTTCATACAATTCAGTTCTTGTTCTATTGTTCTATTCAGTAGCTAATGAATTAATAAATTAAAGTGATGCTGTTGCTTATATATGTTTTGTTAATATGTTTAGAAGAGTGAATATTCTTTTTAAATGTATGTTTTGTGCTGGACTCCTGCTTTTTATAAAAATTGTAATTTTTTTAAAAAAAGCAAATAAACCATTGTATTGTATTGTAAATTGGCGTATTCTTGCCTATTTAAGGTACCTGGCGGAGAGTATGGGCCAATAGTTTTGTCTCCAACCATTCCGCACCAAATATTAACAGACAGAAGGTCAGTATCCGCTGGATTGGGAGACTGGGACCGGTAAGCTGGCCTTCCAGATCGCTAGATCTAATCCCTCTTGATCTCTTTCTTTGGGGATATCTCAAAGAAAAAATTTATACCGAGGAACCAACAACCCTAGAAGCCCTTAGAGATGACTTAATCCAAACCTGCTTAGCAATTCCGGCAGACAAGGTATGGATTAGCATCTTCATATGTTGGGCTCCGACTGCGTTTGTGCCGTTTAAACCGAGGATGCCATTTTGAATAAATAGTATAATGGATGTATAGGGTGGAGAGAATTTGTGTGGTTGATGAATTAAGAAGAAGACTTGGTTAACACTGGTTAACTAATATATTAAGTAGAGACAAACTGCCTGGATTTTACAATGGATGAATGTTTAAGGTAGAGTGGTTAGAGTAATGACAGCTAGCAATTGGATGTATTGAACTGAATTCTCAACTATGTTTTTATGGATTGTCCGTCGCTATATTTATACAGTTACTCCCACTCCAGTCCGAGAGAGTGATTTTGGGTTTTGTTTCTCCTTTACTCTCTTTGTTGTTACAATAGGAAATATATTTTTATCGATTTTTGTAAATAAACTGGAAAATTGTTTTGTTTTAATGATGTTTGATTTTCAAGTCCCTTATGGTTCTTAAATAGGTTTTAAGTTTTATCAGCATTTGAACTCTCTTATTTGTTAGAAATTAATAAGAAAATCCGCTTTTAATTTTAGTTTATGAAATAAAGAAATAGGAAAAAAACTACGAAAATTTAATCTTTATGATTGAATATCTTGGCAACGGTTTGAAATATTAAAGTGAAATTAACGGCATTTTTCTTCATTTTTTTAGTAGTTTTTTAATACAATAGTAAAAAGTGGGGATCAAAAGGAAATCGCCACCTTCAGCCACCGATAAGGCGGCAATAAAATCAAATAACATTAACAGCATCATAAACTAGAGTGAAAATACTGTAACAAACTATATAGATATCTTGCTTTGTTTAAGAGTTATTTCAAAAGTGGCCGTTTAAATGGGACACCCAGTATATACACTATATTTATATACCACATGTTTTATTGTCCCTTGGACCGAAAAAACTAATTTTTTTAAAATGTTCTCCATAACTTTGAACTCAAAAATATAATCGCAAGGTCATTCCTGTATCACAAGATCTATATATCGATTAGTTTCGGTCCAAAAATCTGATGTATCGTGTAAAACACACACCCACACTTACTTGCCCAAATATGCTTTATAGATAAACTTAACATCGTAGATCCACTGAACCACCCAAAAAATGGAGGTTCACATGTTGGAAAAACTGCAGAGATTTTCATTCCTTGATAGCCTGGGTTCATTTTCACCAGGCATTTGTCATCTATCTTCAGGATATCTTGATAAAAAGTGAAATCATAGATTTGCAAATGGCAAAATCAGTTACTTCCAGAGTTTAATTTTTATGTAAAAATCCTTTTTTTAGGTTGGTACTTAGGTTGCAGCCCTGCAACATTAGGTTTACTATCTTATAAGGTGTATTTCAGAATTTCATGGCAAGTAAATTTTTAACAATTTTTCGAATTTGATCAATATAAAATTGATATTTGCTGTATGAAATCACACAATTTATGAAGACATCCTGGAAATAGGCTAATGCCAGAAAATGGTCGATGATCACATAATGAAACAGGAAAAGAATTTTGTGGTATATTGTATAATTAGTATGTAATTTAAGTTTAAAGGCAGGTCGTTGAAACTGTTTTCCGAAGAAAATGAGAAAATCCCCTCAGTAAAAAGTATTTCCGTTGACCAGTATTTTTCAAAATTTTGAATTACTTATTTTCCCAAGCATTTTGCCTTTCTCATATTTGACTTACTTTGGTAGTCCAGTTAGGTTCTCCAATAATTCCTGCCTTTCCAATTCTCTTTCTTCAGCCCATTGCCATGCATTTCTCCCGCTTTATCGTCTTTGGGGTCATCCTTTTCTTACTCTACTTCTTACCGATTTTTCTTTATATACGTGAATGGAACCTATTGTCAGCAAATTTGCCACAGTAAAAAAAGTATTATGTGTAATAGAATCCGAAGAGAGGGACCCAAAGCAGAGAGAGAGACACACACAAAATTGAGAATCTCACTCGCTACTTAGGCCAGACTAGAGTGGGAGACTCTGTATATAATACAGCTGCGCTAGCCCTACAAGGGACGGATGATGTAATAGGATCCAAAGAGAGGGATCTAAAGCAGAGAGAGAGAGACACACAAAATTGAAAATCTCACTCACTACTTAGGACAGACTAGAGTGGGAGACTCTGTATATAATACAGCTGCGCTAGCCCTACAAGGAACGGATGATGTAATAGGATCCAAAGAGAGGGATCAGCAGAGAGGGAGAGACACAAAATTGAGAATCTCACTCGCTACTTAGGCCAGACTAGAGTGGGAAACTATAAGGGACAGTCTTTAGAACAGTTTTATATGGCAGTTACAAAGCGTCAGCAACCAACTAGTACCCTTCTGTTTACTCAGCCTAAATCTCTCATACCTAATTTCTAGTAACGTGTAAAGTTCTGGCATCTTAGTTTCTCTATTTTATTATACAGTGTTCACCATTCATTCTAGCTCATTTCTTAAAAACCCTTCGTCCGTAATTTCTCTCCTTCTAAAACCTATTAAGTATGTAAGGTGTTTTGTTTTCATACAAAATGTTTTAAATTTTAATTTCATTGTGGCGTGTCATTTGAGCACTAATTAACATTTTACTCTATTATTACATGTAGACCAATTTCCCAACTGTTTAAACTTGAAAAGCAATGTAAACAACATCTGTTTAGTTCACAGTCGTAAACACCTGCAATATTTCCCTGATACTAATCTAGAAGTAGATGTTTAGTGACATATAACAGATAAATTTCTGGTCCACTTTTTTTTTTTTTGATTGGCAAAACATTTATTATTTATTTTTAGTTTCACTTACTAATAATAGTAAGAGGGAGTATTGCGATAGTACCAGATTATCGAAATTGAGTTTTCGCTGGAAATACACGTTTTGAGGTCGTCTGATTCCAAAAAAATGGTTTGTAGAAAATGGTCTGCATATGAGTGGTGGGAGGGGGTATATGTGTGAAAAGAATATCTCACAAACGAAAAGTTACAGGAAGCTCAAGATTGGTATTTCGTTTAGGTACTACTACCGCATTAGACACGAAAATTACGGACAAAATCCATCAACCGGAAGTGCCTCTTTAGATTAGGTTGTTGTAGGGGATTATTGCACTTCGACCTGAAAGATCTATTGAGCCCCCCTGGAGCCTTCTCCAATGCATAGCCGGCCTCCAAGCAGCATTCTCTAGCTACAGACGACACTGCCCATCACCGGACAGTGAGTTGTAGAGCCCTCTAGCAAGAAAAAATCTAAGGGTAGCATGCTGGATCGAACGGGACCTCCGCGTTGCTAGTCCAGTGCGCCACCACTGAGCTAATTCCTTCCTTCTCCCTTGGCTTTCGCCAGTTAACTAGGGACAGAGACCCCAGTTTGTGTACTGTGTTTGTCCTTGTCTGTAAAGTGCAGAGTATAATAGGTAGTTTAAGTGTATTGTGTACTATTATGATGAAGTGCCTGGAGTACTGAGCTATGGTAACCCGTGGGGTCGCTACTCCCCAAGTAACTGCATGCAACAGATACCCCTTGCGGGCAAGCGCCTCTTTACAGAGTGGCTTTTTCAGTTTTTTGTGATTTTCTCCAAAAATGGCTCCAACGATATTCTTCAAACATGATCTGTCCAATAGAAATACAAAGAGCTACAACTTTTTCGGGAAACCACAATCTCGGCTACAACATTTCTCCGGTAAAATTCATTTAAGAGGACTTTTGGGGGACGGATGGGGTTATGGTTCCCTCTAAAGTGCTATTTCAGTTATTATGCATCTAAATCATATTAATTAGAATTAAATATATTATTGAAATCCTGAGTTTTGAAGAAAATCGGTTGACCGGTAGTGCGCGTTCCTGGTAATAGTTGTCAGTTTTGTGCTGTTTTCTCTAAAATGGTTCCAACGATTTTCATTAAACTTCATATATCAGCTACAAATACAAAGAGCTACAACTTTTATTTGTAACATTTCTTCTGGAAAATACATTTAAGGGGGACTTTTGTGGATCGGTAGGGTTATTGTTTTCCTCTAATGTGCTATTTCAATTCACTAATGTGTTATATAATTCTTTTAACTAAATAATATTAATTAGAATTGTATAAGTTGCCTAAATTCCCAGTTTGAAGAAAATCGGTTGAGCGGAAGTGCGACTTTACTCCATAAAAATGCTGACCGTTTTAAAAAGTAATAAGAATTGTAAGTGTGAAGAAAAAATTTGCCATTTCGCAGCAAGAGAAAGTCGTGTGAGTGTTTCACACGATTTTTTTTTTTTTTTTTACTTTCTATTACTCTTTAAGAGGAAGTATTACGATCGAAACTAAGTAGTCAAATTTCGAAACTAAGTTCCTTGATTACGGGAAAAAAATGTTTTTAGCTAATGTCTGTAAGTGTGTGGACACAAATATCTCAAAAAAGAAAAAAAAATTCCCAGGAAGTTCAAACTTGACCACCCGCCCATTTAATAATAAGGTTTTCGTCAAAATCCTTCAACCGGAAGTATGACTTTACTGAATATTTTTTTTTTTTTTTTACAAACTCACTGGCCGGCGCCGGAGTTCCTCAGGGTAGTATATTTGGTCCGCTTCTATATACTGTATTCACTTCAGATCTACCAACCTATACAAACACTCTTCTTTGCACTTACGCTGATGACATTTCATCCTTCCATCCGCTCTGATCCCATAACTGCCTCCACTCTCTTACAGAATCATTTAAATAAAATAGAATCTTGGACCAAAAAATGGCGGATTAAACTCAATCCACAAAAAATGTCAACAAATCACCTTTACTCTGTGTCGTGCCTCCTGTCCTTCAGTAACTTTCAACTCAATACCACTCTCTCTTACAAACTTAGTTCGCTACCTTGCGATGTACACCGACAAAAGACTAACATGGAATCCACATACATAGCTAAAAAGACTGGAACTTAACAAACAGAATAAGTTACTACTCAGACTAATAGGAAGACGATCGAAACTACCTCTCGAGCACAAATGATTAATATACAACTGTATACTCAAACCGATGTGGACTTATGGACTTGAACTGTAAGGTTCAACCAAGCGCTCAAATTACCAGAAAATTCTGTCTTTTCAGTCAAAAATACTCCATTCAGATAACAGATGCTTCATTCTATGTATCTAATACCACCCTCCACAGTGATCTCAAAATCCGATATGTATCTGAAGCTGTCAAAACTAAATATAAAAACTTCTATGACTCCCTTGCCCTCAACTCTAATCCTCTTGTTCAAAATCTCGCCTCCACAACTATACCAGATAATCTCCACCTCGTCTACTGAGCCGCTGTTGGCCCCGTAATCACCTCCAGCAATAGGAAGTAACTCCTGCGAGAGTGTTACCGTTCTGGGTAGCTTCTCTCCTCCAGCTAATCACTTCATTCACCATCACACATCATCATCCTATTCACTTATTATTTTTATTTATTATAGATTTTATTTATTATAGAATTCCAAATAAATAAAAAAAGGGGAAAAAAGAAAAATGTTTTTTACAAAAATGGCTCCGACGATTTTCTTCAAAATTCATATACCATCTTAAATACAGATATATATCTATTACTTTTATTTAAAGTATTTTTCCAAGAATAATATTTTTTGGGGTGGGGGAGATTGGGAAGAATAGCAATGTTAAGCTTTCCTCTAAAGTATTACTTCATTACAATATATGGGGTCTTTGATTCATATAATATAAATTTACAATAAATTTATTGCTAGAAATCGTAATTTGAAGATATATTTAACCGGAAGTAGGACTTTTCTGCTTAGGTTGTTTTAAATTTTTATAATTTTCTCTTGAAACTGCTACAATTACAAACTTTCTTTAAACTTGGGATGGTATTTGCCCAGATATAAAAATGTATTACAAATGTAACAATGTTTTGAAGGTATGAATGTATGTTAAATTTAAAATGTTTATATGTTATTGGCGCACTCTACTGAACTTCAGTGTAGATAACTTAAGTCTTGGGTAGATAAATGATACTTCTCACCACCTTTATATTTACGTTGGAGTAAAAATAAAGAAAGAGAAAAAGTTGGAGAGAGTTGGAGAAAAAATTTGTAATTTTATTAAATGGTGTAAGAGCAGGAAGAGAAAAGCGGCCCCTACATGGTCAATAATATTGGCAATACAACCCATCAATCCTCGTGCTAACCAGTCTCAATATTTCACTACCTTACACGATCAATATTATTGTCAATACTTTCTCTCAGAACTTACTACTTCTGCCACTAGGAGAGTGAATCTACGTGGTTTTACTCGGTTTTTCGCTGGTTTTTTCCCTTCCAAAAAATGAATAATCGTACAAAAGCTTGCCTAGCTATTATTTTGCGTTTGGTACATTACTCGTCAAGTGAAACGCAAACACTGGATGAAAGAATAGTTGAAGAAGAGAGATGAATATTCTCATTTAGTACTTTTGAAGGAAATCAGCCTCTGCGATGTTGAAGATTTCAAGAACTACTTTCGAATGGATGAACCTACCTTTAACAAACTGTTACAGATGGTTGAACCATTTTTGAAAAGACAGGACAGAAATATGAGAGAAAGTATAAGTGTTAGGGAAAGATTAGCCTTAACCCTGAGGTATTTGGCCACTGGAAGAAATTTTGAAGACTTGAAGTTTTCAGTCATAATGTCCCCAACAACTATCAGCAAAGCTGTAATAGAAACCTTTGAAACCTTTATATATGTCCTACAAGACTTTGAAAAAATTACAATCACCTTTAAAAAATGTATGATTGAAGTTTTATTTTAATACACAAATCTTTCCCAAGAACCTCCACTGGATCGTGTTTTGAACTGAACTGTAATGAAGGGACTATTTAATTGACTATATGAAATGTATGTTAATCAGAAAAATAAGATTAAAAAATTACAATCATCTTTAAAAAAATGTATGATTAAAGTTTTATTTGAATACACAAATCTTTCCAAAGTACGTACCTTTGTAAATTATTGTATCACTGTTGAGGTTAGTTCCAACGTTGTATAAAACTACTGAACTGAATATTGATGGAAATATTGGCGCTGGCCCTACACGGTCACTATTATTGTCAATATCCCCTCCAATTTTCAGTATTGATACACGAAAATCAGAAAATCCGGATTTCCATCAATACTTTATCAATACCTACCGTCAATACAATTTTTTCACCTTACACGGTCTATATTATTGTCAATACGCTAAGGTATTGTCAATATTATTGACCGTGTAGGGGCCGCTAAAGTCGTGCTGAGTGATTCTTTTCTTTAAATGGTGTAGTACATATTGCTACTTCATTTTCTTCTTTGAAATTGGAAAAGTTTTATACTCCCCCTAAATAGAATAATGAACTTTTCCCTCACACTACTTGTGATATTTTCCTCTGTGTATATACAGGTTTTTAGTGTCTAACGATGATGAGGATGGTATTGTCACTTATAAAAGCAGATGTAGGTTGGCACCATTGCCTACACTGATAGAGATCCAGACACAACAGATGTTACTATTAAGATAACTCCTTCATAACTGTCTGGTGCCAGTTTGTGATATCTTCTCAATTTTTAAATTGTCTTCCTGGCTCTCTTTTATTCAATATTTCCATTTTTATTGTATTTTTTTTCTAAAATAACTTGTTTCTTGCTATTAGTTTTTTATAGAATCTTAAAATAAAAATTAAAATATCTTGTATCTTTCTTTACAGGAGAACGACCATTTCCATGTCAATGGGCTGATTGTGGGAAAAGGTTCGCCAGATCTGATGAATTAGCCAGGCATTGGAGGACACATACTGGAGAAAAGAATTTTATATGCCCTGTTTGTCATAAGAAATTTATGAGAAGTGATCACCTGAGGTAAGCTTTAACACTAACTAGTTTTACTTTCTCTTACTCCTAGTAAGAGGAAGTATTGTAATCGTGTCAAATTTTCGATATCGAGTTATCACCGGAAATATCCGTTTTGAGGTACCCTGAGTCCAAAAAAGTGGTTTTTAGCAAATGGTCTGTGTGTATGTATGTATGTGAACAGCATAGCTCAAAAACGAAAAACCGTAGAAAGTTGAAACTTGATATTCCGTTTAGGTATCACCATGGGATCCGACAGTAGATTATCAGCGAAAATTTCTCAACCAGAAGTTACTACTTTACTGAATGTTTTTTTTTTAATTTTTAATTTTTTTGGCGATTTTCTTAAAAATGGCTCCAACGGGTTTTTCTTGAAACTTGGTATGTTAACTACACATACAAAGAGCTATAACTTTTATTTGAAACATTTCTCTAGGAAAATGCAATGAAGGGCACTTTTGGGGGAGGGGTGGGATTAGTTTTCCATCTAAAGTGCTATTTCAGTTTATTAGACAATTCTGTCATCTAAATAATGTTAATTAGAATTATATATGTTGTTGAAATTCCTCTGTTTGAAAAAAATTGGATAACCGGAAGGGCGTTTACTTTACCACTTTATTAAATGATTTATTCTCTTTTTCGCATTTTCTCAAAAATGGCTCTGACGATTTTCTTGAAACTTCTGATATAAACTACAGATCTACATCTTTTATTTAAAACATTTCTCTGGGAAAATTCTTTTAAGGGCACTTTTAGGGGAGGCGGTGGGGTTATGTTTTTCTCCAAAGTGCTATCATAGTTGATTATACAATTCTATCATCCAAACATAATTAATTAGAAATAAATAGATGGCTGAAATTCAGTTTCAAGAAAATTAGTAAACCGGAAGTGCGCTTTACTGACATTTTTTTTCAGTTTTCGAGAATTTCATTAAATTTGGTACACAACTATAAAATTTGTCAATTATAATTTTGAGAACTGGAGTAAGAGAAAGTTGTGTGAGTGTTTCACACCAGATTATTTTTTTTTAAATAAATTGTATATTTATGAACTCTAAGGGATTTCTTCTCTGGTAAACTGTAGTTATTGGTCCTAAATTGTATGTTAACTATCTTCTCTTCGCTTGTGGTGAGAAAAGGGAATTTTAAGTATTCTATCAAAAATGTTTAATTTATCTTATTGCTATGGAAATACGTTTAGCGATATTGTGAAATTTTAGCCAAGTTTTCCTGCGGAAAAACCAGTTTTGTGTTACCCGAGTAGGACAAAAAAATATGTTCTTAGCAAGTGCTAGGGTAAATTTATAAAGTGCATTATCATTAGCCTTGCACCACCTGAGACAACATTGCCTTCACATCACCACTATACAACCTAACCGATGCCAGCGCATCGACGCGTCTACCATTATAAAGCAACAAGCCCACCCAATTTTCCAAAGAGGCAAACCAGATTTTGTATAAATTGGGGTTAAAATTACAATTTTGTATCAATTAGTTATGAACATAATTTTCAATCTGGATTTCCCGATCTGTGGAATGTGGCCTATGATGGCATTCTGCGAATGGGTATGCCGGAAGACTCGTTCCTGGTGGGCTACGCGGATGATATAGCCGCGGTGGTGGTAGCCAGGGATTACGAGGTGGCACATATAAGATTGCGTCAAGTAATGCGGCGTGTCACGGCCTGGTTAGAGGAACATGGTCTGAGTTTGGCTCCGGAGAAGACGGAGATAGTGTTGCTCACTAGACGTCGGATCCCAAGTGCCTGGGGCGTCAGGATCGACGGCAGAACGTTGAAAGCTCAGAGCTCCGTCCGGTACTTGGGGGTGCATTTAGACACCAAGCTGACGTTCTGGGAGCAAGTGCGGCGCTCCAGCGAGAAGGCGGCAAGGGTAACTGCGAGCCTGAGCAGGTTGATGGCTAATGTGGGAGGACCGAGGGCCAGCAGACGCCGGCTCCTCATGTCCGTCACAAATGGCATCCTTTTGTACGGATGCGAGGTTTGGGCTAGAGCCCTAAGAAAGAAACGACACCAGAGGCAGCTGACCGCGGTGCAGAGGAGGGGGGCTTTGAGGATCGCCAGTGCGTACCGCACTGTGTCGGGCCTGCGGTTTTGGTGGTTGCAGGGGTAGCTCCTATCGACCTCATGGCGCAAGAGAGATGGCAGGTCCGGGAGATGAAGGCCGAGATTGGAGAGGCGCAGGCCAGATTGCTAGCCAGGAGAACCATGTTGATGAGGTGGCAGGAGCGTTGGGAGGAGGAGCATCGCGGTAGGTGGACGGCAAGGCTCATCCCAAGCTTGGAGGAATGGGTGAGTAGAAAGCACGGCGAGGTCGATTACTTTCTCACCCAATTTCTCACGGGACACGGTTGCTTTGCCGTTTACCTGTGTAGGGTGGGGAAGGTAGGAGACTCGGCGTGCATATACGGAGATGCCGCCAGAGACGACGCCTGCCACACCTTTTTCGTGTGTGAGAGATGGGCGAGAGAAAGACGAAGGCTGGAGGCTGAAATCGGGAGGGTTACCCCGGAAACGGTGGTGAGGAGACTGGTGGGACAGGGTTGTTATCTTTGTCCGGACGGTTCTTCGGATGAAGATTATTGAGATGAACCGGCACCTCGACCTCCCGAGGACGGGGTCCAGCTAGTCTGGAGTGTGCCCGTTAGGGCGTATTAGGAGGCACCACCCCGAAGTAATACCTTAGCAGTTCCGGGGTGGGCGTATGCCTGCGAGGGAGGAGGGGGTTTTTAGTGGGTGCGAGCCCCACACTTGTGCGAAGGCATTTTCCCCCCCTCAGAAAAAAAAAAAAAAAATCTGGATTATTTGACGTAATATTTCACTCATAATAAGAAAAGTTTGATCTATTTATTTATTATTATTGCGATAATATATTCTCCTCAGCCTCCAAGAAATCTTAAGACTGTAAAGATTCTTGAGAGGATATCCTCTCCTTCGCTACGCACTATGGAGCCAGACTTTTTTAGAAGATAGCATTCCAGTTCGATAGGAACTTTATTGGAGTCTCCTTCGATTCTCCGTAGAAACTGCAGTACCATCGAGTTCTAGGCCCAGCTTTTTCAGATAGCCACTTAGTCTATAACGCGCCTCGTGAGGAAACCTGCCAGCACACGAAGCCTCTTCCAGGTTGGCATGTCTCAGACCTTTTCCGGTGATAACTGTCCAGAAAAATCTAACTGCTTAGTCCTAGAAGTGTTTTTGAGATGAATGCTCTCTTGATTTTCTCCTCATTTCAAAGCTCTTCTTGGAGGCACAGGTTTGCTAATATTTCGAAAGAGCTCTAGCTCCATAAAAGGGGTTAATTGGCTTTTCCCTGTCAAAACTGTCGGCTATCTCATTTTTTTTGACACCAAATGTTCTGACCAAAAAGAAGGTGGCATTATTATTTTTGCCCTTCATTTCCAGGCAGACCCATATCATTTTCAAAGTGATAACGTTGAACGGTCTGATTATCCAGATAGGATTACGATCTTCAGTTTTTCAATAATTCTGTCGATGTTGAACTGGCCAAGGACATATCTTCCCATTGCGTAGGTTTACGCATGCAAGTTGTTGGGAGAAACTTGCCACCAATTGACTTCAAGTTTTGGTTCCAAGCCCATACATATACCCCAACCTCAGTAACCTAAAGGAGTCCTCGAACATCCGTGCACTATCTTTTTTACTATTCAGAACGGACTCATTGCTCCCACTCTCTTCTGTTACCAATCACAAAAAATACATAAAAAAAATTTTCGTGCTCAGAAATCTTTAAAATATGTGAAAACTCATTTTTTTTTTAAATTGCTCAAGTTTACAATGTAAAACTCAGAAAAAAAATAATAACTGCATCACCTAAAAAATCCTAGATATTTTTCTCTATTGAAAGCCACTTTTAATTATCATCCACTAAATTAGTTTCTTTGTCTGTGTTAAATTTATAGAGTGTTGATGTTATTATTTTGTTACAATAAAGCACTTTAACAGTGATTGCTTTACTACAATCAATGCCAAAACTTTTTTGATAAATTGTTGGACTATTTCTGCACTTATATATACCATTGTTATGAAAGGGATGAGCGGGTCAGCACTGGAAAGCAATCACAATTTAGTTGATATGTCATTAGTTTAACCATAAAAATATTATGTTTGATGGGTAAAATAACATTCCAATACAGTCGCTGTTTTAAGTTTTAATCAATATTGCAGTCGATATGAAATCATTCAGCTGTCTTAATTTAATTTCTCTATTATCGAATAAAAATTATCGTTTAGTTTTTATTTTTCCATTATTTTTATCAATTTTATATTATTTGCAATTTCCTAATTATGATCTAAGCTTCCTTTCGCCAAATATTGCAGTTCTTCTGTAATCGGTATTTTAGTATTTTTTTTTGTTTTGTTTTTTCTGTGGATGAAGAGTTGGTCCATCGCAGCAATCCTCACCCTGGAGGATAAGCGAGGTGTTTTTTTAGCGTCACCCATCCTTTAGAAGAGTTGCCTTGATTGTAAAGAACAAACATGGCCGAAGGAACCATGGCAAAATGTGAAAAAGTAAAAGGGAGATCCCGAGACTCTGGGCACAGGAACTCAAGGGTTAATCCTTTGGTCATCTCTTAGGCTCGTTTCACACTATGTTCATGGCTTTTTGCCGTGACAGTGCACGGTTTTTTCGAATTGAAACTAAACATTTTCATTTCCTTTGTCACTGAGATAACAAAGTATTTCAATGAATCGTGAACAAATTATTGCTTTGTGGTTGTTACATCGTCGCCGAAGAAGATTAAAACGAAATCGTCTTTTTTTGGGTGTATCCCATCAATCAGCGGAAAGAGGAAGTTGGATTGTTTTGCACACTCTTTGAAGACCTGAGGAATGACGAAAATTAATTTTTCAACTATTTCCGGATGTCTGTAACATCCTTTGACGAAACATCAAGAGTTTTGTCCCATAGCACAGGTCTATTTGCACACAGATTATCAAAACTTCAGCATCAATTTCATCCATTTTTTAATAATACTGATATATGTCTTAATACTATATAGGGAAGGTATGATATTTCAACCGCTTATATTAGATTTTGGTGAACAGTAGAAAGGGTTATTTCAAAGGGCGCCAAAAAAAATGTAGCTGCCTTACGTCACAAAACCCGCGCAATATGAAAGCATACATTTAATCATGTAGGCCAGTGAGTCAACGACGCCTTTTATTTCAGTGGCACCGAACGGCTGCTATACGGCAGACAAAGGCGTTTTGCCATCACCGTATAATTTGAAAAGTCCCATGCTTTTCTTCACTACACTAAAAAAATCCGGCCGTACGGTGAAAACCGTAAAGTGTGAAACGAGCCTTAAGAAAATAGAGTATTCTGTGGTTGTATTCTTGATTTTCATTCATTATTTTATCGATAGGATCTAAATAGTTGTTTGTCCATAAAGACAGAAAGTTTCGGAAATTTAAGGAAAGTACAACCTCATCCCATCCGTTCCCACAAAACCTCAATAACTTATCACCGCCACCCCCCCCATAAACATTGAGCATACTTAACATTGATAAAACACTGAGCATACTTAACAATACTATTAAAATTTAGTTATAAAGTATTCTTCAAAACATGCGATTTATTATATAAACTACTTTCTAATGTTTAATCACAATTTATATTAATTCCACTTTGTGATTAAACACAACACAATGTAACAGAAATTTATAACCTCCCCTCATATATACAACCAACAGGTGTTGTGAGTGTAAAAGAAACATAAGTTGAAGTGAACTCTCTACACGAACTTGGTGAATTTACTTTGACGATGGATGAAAATCCGAAACCGGTCAGAAAAACTATAAACATGCATGCTATGACGGATAAAATGCCAGATGTTATCCAGCATTGCAGACCCATCCATATATTTATCAATGATAGGACTTTGTATATTTAGTTAGTATACAAAGTTTACCGAAACTCCCTCCCTTGGTGTTCTTATGGAGAAAAAAAATTGCAGAAAACTGTTATGTAAAGTACAGGGTCATATAATAAAAAAAAATAGCACTTTAGAGGAAAGTATAACCCTACCCACCCCTAAAACACTCTTGAGTTGACTTTTCCCAAAAATTATTGAAAAATGCACCAATGGTGGCCAAAATGAAGAGCAGCAATAATGATTTTTTTTTTTTTTTAAGACTTTCTCTGGTCATTTCTGGAATAAAGCTACTCCGATTTAAGGCTACCGATTTTAGAAACCAGTTCAAAAACTTATTTACATTATCGATTGCTTAATGTCCCCTTTTTTTGTGTTTCTAAGCTGAACTGGTTCTACTGAAAGCTCCCACAAAAGTTTCTTATTACATTCGGCTATTACTTAAACTTTAAACCGTGACTTTATATTAATGTTATACACAAATGTAGTAATTTGTTTGTTTTGTTTTTTCAATTTTATGTTTTGTTTATTTATAGCAAACATGCTAGAAGACATCCAAATTTTGATGCATCAGTTCTCCGTCAAAGGCGTTCCTCACATAAATCATCATCTTTGAATTCAAGTGAAACATCATCAGAGAATATGTCAGATTCTGTGCCATCACCAGAATAATGCTTTTAATTTTATAAAAATAATCTAAAAAAAAAAAATACATAAAGACAAGCAAAAAAAAAAAAAAAAAAAAATGATCATAGTTATTTTCTAACATTCGTGTCAAGTAACAAAAAGCATATCATTAATATTTTTAAAAAAAAAAAAATGATTTGTTATTTAAAAAAAAAAAAAAAAAAAGAGAAGAAAAATACTTGATCATAACAAGAAACTTTTTGATTTGACAATTGAAAAAATATATATAAATATATGCATATAAAGAATCATTTAAAGAAAAAAGAGAAAAAAAAATTAGTTTTGCGTTATTTGTGTGCAAGTGTGTATGAGATTGTGTGTAAATGTCCATAAGAAATAATAATATAATAAATTACATGTAGTCGACAATCTGTAAATATTATATACTAAATCTCTTATGTATATACATATCAAGTAAAGCCTAAATTAAAAATAAATAAATAAAAATTAAAAAAAGAAAAAGTATAGTTTCATTTTATTATGTAATTATTTACTAATTAAAAATAATACGTTTAATAAAATAGGTTTGTTTGGTAACGAAATAAAAAATAAAATAAAAAACATCTACTATCACTTTTTTAATTTCATGGAACTATAAGTTGGTATTTACAATTTTTTAAAAATCATTTCCCTACATTCTAGTCAATAAACATGGATTTTGAAATTTAATTTATTTACTATTTTCTAATATTTCACCTGATTAGAATTATTATTTTTTTTAAACGGTCCAGACTAAGCAATAAATAAAATTCGTTTATTTATGCGTTAATAAAAATTTGAGATGTAAATAAATATAACTTAGGATTCTAAACAAGTTTTAATTATGTTTCTCTTTTTTCCTCCTAGATGGCACTATAGTCTAACCATACAATCATCTTTTTCATTTTTGTAAAACCTTTTCTTTTGTGGTTGAAAAACTTTTCTGTTTCAAACCTTTTAAACAAATTTAAATCCACACAATCAACAATAGTCAATTTTTTTTTTTTTTTTTTTTTTTTTTGGCGGGGATTAACGGCTTCTAAGTTAGGTGGGTTCACAAATTTTTGTAATTTTTCTTCATGATAAAAATCATTGAAATAAGTCAATATTTTTTTTTTTTTTTTTTTGTTTGAAAGATTCTTTTTTTATTGGATTTAAAATTTAGTTTTATTTGTAACTTTTATTCAAAGGTTTGGGGGGGGGGGGAATCTTTTTTTAGTTCTAAGAAATCATAGGCCTTTTTTTTTATTATCAAGCACTTCGTATTACATATGCTTGAATCTAGTATGTGTATCTTAATTTGTTCTTCCAACTCTTCTGCTTAAGGATCTTTATTTGTTCTTCGATCTTTTACAATATGTAATTGATCATATAACTCAAAAATCAAATCCCAATAGAAACTCTAGTCTAGAGTCGTGTTAGTTACAATATGATTACTCTAAAGAACCTTTTCATGTTCAGAGAAATTGTCAAATTTGCCACCTTCCCCCCTTAAGTTCCCATAATAAAGGTAAAATAAAAAAAAGAAGCAAATCCCCTCCCGCCGCCCCCATTTGTTGTTCACATATTCCAGCTTCTTTTTCTTAAGTTCTAGGAATAATATAAAATACCTTTGTTACCAGACTTAATGAAAGTGAATGGTTATAATTTTTTTTTTTATTTATTTATTTACCATATAGGTACATAATTTTGGTCATACATGTAAAATTTGATAAATTTTTTTTTTGCTTTTTTACCCTTCAGATAATTCTTTAAAAAATTGAACTCTGTATAATTAAATAATTCAACATTTATTGAACTCTGTGGACATGCTTAGTATGTAGAAAATATGTCCACAAGTTAAATTTAGATTCATCTTTTTGCCAAACTACAGGGATATCCCTTTTTTTTTTTTTTTTACGTAATAACCCGAGTTGTTTGATCGAACATCTCCTAAGGGAAAATTGTCAAATCATTTTTGCAGATTCATAAATCACCCAATTTATTCTAACGACTACTTTTTGTAGTATATTTTTTTGATTTTAATCTCCTTTCTTGATGATTTTCTTGAGACCAAATACATAAGAGCCGTTTCTTGTTTTCTCTTTCGATTAGTTGTTCCCTGTTTAGTGTTTATAGTAAAAACAAAAAAAAAAAAAACAAATAATCCAAGCTATTTTTTTTCTAAAACAAGAACGAAATGGCACCTTAAGCAACCCAGCGGAATTGTTTCTCGCTCGCATTTATAAATTCTTGAAAGATATCCCCACCTAAAACATGGGCGAATTTATAAAACCGTTTATTAAGTATCTATAAAACCACGATTGTACAAAAAAAAAAAAAAAAAAAAAGGTACTAAATTCATGAACCATTCTTGGTGTCTTACCATTGCATTATTAAATCAAAATTATATTCACAGAATACGGTTTTGTGGTTTTATATATTTTCAAGGAGATAGCTTCAAATATGTGAATTCTATCATTTGATTTTTGAAGTTTTCCTATCTTTTCTTTTTTTAAAAAAGATGAAGCCATTCATTTCCTAAAAAAAAAAAAAATGCCCTTAAAATTCCCTTTAATACTTTTCAAACATTGGGTAGTTAAGAAGGAAAAGAATCCTGCATTTTTTGCATCTAAATTTATTTTTATTTGTTTTAACATTTAATGGTGAAATATTAGATAATACTAATTATTGACATAATTTCCTAAATTTATTTTAATAAAAGAGATAAGATTTTTCATCTCTGTTAGACTAAAACTAAAATAATTACTTCCTCTTAAATTATAACTCTTTTTTTCTTTTTTCTTTTTTTTAAATATCAGACAATTAAATTTTCTGTACTTTAAATGGACAACAAATAGTTTTTAATGAAAATTTCCCCCCAAAAAATTGTGGCAGTTTTTTTTTTTTTGAGATTAGGCAATATCAATGTGTGATTTCACAATGTCAATTAGACATGTGAATAATATTAGAACAGTTGAAAAACATAACATAAAATTTGGAATATAATAGAAAAAAAAAAAAAAATTAAACTGAATAGGGCTAAAAATATACAATAAATTATTAGCTATTCAAATAATACATAATAAAGTTTAATATCGGGTGTCCCAAAAGGTACTTTACAACTTCACAACGCAATAACTTGAATTGTAATTGATGTACAGAAACTAACTTTAGTTTATCTAATGCTCCATCTCATAAAGTTTTTTTCCTTGTTTAGTCCACTTCAATATGCGCACCTCTTGTGGCACGTACGATATCAAATCGGTATTCAACTTCCATCCACACTCGCCGTAACATGTGTTCATCAACAGTGGCAATGGCATCGGTGATTCTGTTCTTCAGATCGTTGATATCATTGACAGGAGTACGATAAACTTTGTCTTTAACGTAACCCCAGAGAAAAAAGTCTAAGGGTGTCATGTCAGGGGACCTAGGAGGCCAGGAAATGGGGCCACCTCTTCCAATCCAACGTTGCGGAAAGGTGATGTCCAGGACCTCTCTCACGTTAAGAGCCCAATGTGGTGGTGCATCATCTTGCTGAAAAAAGACTGTTGGTTGTCGATCAGCTAATTGAGGTATCAGATACATCTGCAGCATGTCAAGGTAATTCCATTAACTGTGTTTTCTGCAAAAAAAGAATGGTCCAATAATGCGATCAATCATGACACAACACCACACATTAACTTTGGGGCTATCACGCACCACTTCTCTCAAAGCATGTGGGTTTACTGACCCCCCAGATGTGGACATTGTGTGTATTGACTCTTCCACACACATGAAAAGTCGATTCATCGGAGAAAGCCACATTATTAAGGAAATTGTTATCCTCTTCCACACGTGTCAAAATTTCCACAGCAAATTGCATGCGCTTCGGTCTATCATTTGGCTCAAGTGCCTGCAGTAATTGCAGACGATATGGGTACAACTGAAGACGTTTTCGGAGTACCCTGTGCACTGTTGTGCGAGGGATTTACAGTTCCTGTGAGGCCCTTCGAATCGACTTCTGTGGCGAACGCTGGAAAGCTACACGTATGCGTTCGACGTCTGCATCACTCGTTCCGGGCCGGCCAGTATGAAGCTTTACATCAACACAGCCTGTCTCCATGAAGTTGTTGTACCACTTTCTTATTGATGGTCGAGAGGGTGGATTCTTGTTAAATCGTGTCCTGAAGTTTCTCTGTGTCTGAATGTCAGATCTGGTTTCAATAAACCACTTCACACATTGTGCCTTTTCTTGTGGGGACGCCATTATTCTTATTCTTGTTTCCTGTTATCTGAAACACGAGGGAAAAAAAACTTGAAATAACTAAAGTTATTTTCTGTACATCAATTACAATTCAAGTTATTGCATTGTGAAGTTGTAAAGTATCTTTTGGGACACCCTATATTATAATGGAAATTTATGGAGATGAGATAAATAAACAGGATAGTTTTGAGGGGAAAAAAAAATCTTTGAAAAATTCAATGAAAATTCTGAAATATAATTGTGAGTAAATTTTGAATTTAAATGAAAGAGGTGGGTGATAAGTCTTTTAGGCTAGACGCTGACATGCAATTTTTAAATTTTGCTATAGTTGCACAACAGTTTGATCAGCGAATGAATGACAAAGTGCACTGACATGTACAACTAAACCGTTCATGTGCCATCATCAACTTAGCATACATGCAATTAAACGATTCAGTTTTAAGATGAGCATCTACGAACTAGCGTCAGTTTTGTGCTCTTGAATTAAAACGGAGAAAGGACTTTCAGAGAAAAAAAAAGAAGAAATACTGGATACATCCAATCATTTCACAACGATTGTTAAAAAGATAGATTCATAAGTATAATCAAGACTTTACGTTCTTACCCGGAAAAGTTGTGTGACAAAGAGATGGTGTAAAATACGAAGATACGTACATTATATGAATGTCCCCTCAGTAAATATGAATGCCACAAATATTCGTGATACTCATATTGGGTCAACAGCAAGAGATTATTTAGTAAAATATTTCACATCACCACAAGGGTCAATTTTCTGGCAATAAGAAAAAATATAAAATCGAGTTTCATAGACTTTTAAGCGTACCCTACTATCAAACTGGCATTTTCCACAGTTTTATTTTAGCTATGGGCACTAAACGTACTAAGCTTGCAACTGTTAATCACAAGTGAGCGTAGACACGTTAAAACCTGTATGATACAAAACAATTGCACGTAGTTGCGCAATCGTTTAGTTTATGTCAAAACACAAACTGTTTTTAATTGCTTAAATTGATTGTAGTTGCACATCAGTTGCATGTGTTCGCGCAATCATACAACTGTGTAGGACTCATTTTCTCACAACTAAACTGTTGCACAACCAAAAGTTGCATGTCAGCGCTTAGCCTTACAGTTTTGTGTCAAAAAAGTTTAAATTAAAAGGTTATAATAACATAACCTTTCTATTTTATTTAATTTTAATAATAGATATAAATAACTATAAAATAAAGCATCCTATAATTTTTTTTGTTTTAGAAATAAAATACTGTGGCAAGTTGGCCAAAAATGATTTAAATTTTATTAAGCATATATGTACCTAAAATGCTAGTTTCAAATAATTGAATAATACCAAAAAAGGCACACGTGAATTTCAATTTGTATTGAGATTGTTTTGTTTGATTGTTGATACGGTTATAGAATAAAGGAAGTTGAGCAAACTTTTATTTGTGATTTTGAATTTAATAGACGTGTTAGTAGGCCCCGGGGCATAATAAGTACATAACAATACATTCATTAGAATTACTGGGCAACATGTTTAGTAAAACATAGAAATTTGAAACAATATTGAAAATAAAATCAGTGATCAACTTAGGTATGAGTAAATTAAATTCAGCAGGACGTTTATGGTAGACCAATATTTCTGTAAAGCCGTTGATTTATTGAGTATGCCCTCTTATTATGCCTATCCTAACGTTTCTTAATGATATTCAGCTGAATAGTGTTTGAGTTAGTTAACGAGTCTGGATACTTCCTCAGACTTAATACACCCCTCTCTCTCTTTCCAAGTACATGAGGCCCGTACGATTGTTCTAGGTATTATCAATGCTTTCCAACCTTTTTCATGTTGATAGAATGTTGGCTCCCTTTTTTTAAAGTCTTGTTTACATGATGAATTCATATTTGTTAATCCATCATTTGGTCTAGAAATATATTACCTAAATCTAATGTTTTACCAGCTTATAAATATAATTTTCATTGGTGTCCTTAGTTAAACCCAACCTTTGTTTTTGGATCATAAACATCTTTTGCATTACTTTTTAAGATAACTCCTATTTTTATAGCCTTTAGTTTTGAACAAAATCAATGTTGAAGTTACAATATCTCTTGCTTATCCCACCAAGGACAACCAAAATCATGTAACTTGTTCGGACCTTGACAATGTGTTTTCTTGTGCATCAAATTTAATGGGGTTTCTCCTTTTATGGAAAAACATTTTATTTAAAATTAGATGCACTTTTTTTTTTTTTAGAGAGAATCACCTTGAAACCACTTTTTTTTTTTTTAATTAATTTAAGAAATTCTTTGATATTTTTAATGTAATATTTATTAAATGATCAAAAACTGGGCCCATGTTTATCTTAATTGTGTTCTTAAGACTTATTTAATTCTCTTTTTTCCGAAATGTTTTCTTCATTTTTGAGCTGAAAAATTTTCCACTGACCAAATGGGTAAATTCTTTCTTCTTCTTCCTTATTACCGCTGTAATTCACTACTAATTTGTCTTTAGCCTCAGACCACTATAACCTTATTATCTCTGTCCGAACTCTTAATTTCGGACCCCGAAAATGTTAGCATCCCCATTCACACCATTCTTCTTGCGCAGCCTCTGGACTAAGACACACTATTCTCCTCACTCTGACAAGACAATGTGATTTCTGTGGGGGAATACTTATCCTCCATAAATCTAAGTTGGGAGGACTATCGAGCAAAGAAGAGTTTTTTCTACCGTATTGTTTTAACATATTTTATCTTGATGGTAGCCCGCATCCACTCGTCGTTTTTACAGCAACCATCGGCCCTAATTTCTACAGTTGGCATAGTGATGTCTGGGACCATCTTCTTTGTCAAATCTTGTATTCTTTTTTGTAGCCGCCCAACGGGGACACTCTAGGGAAATTTTCAAATACAATTTATTTTGATTTATTACTGTTTTGAAAATATGGTTTTATCTAGTAATAGATCTCTTTTGTATCCAAATTCTCAGCTTGAAGAAATATTCCAACAGCTCTATAATACTCGTATATTCAATCATTTACAAAGTGCATACAAGTGATTATTTCTTTCAATAAACATCTTGATTTAAGATAAACTAAAAATATGCACAATTTCAAGAAAAATATTAATGATAGTATATAAAATGAACATGTTTTTTACTTATTATTATTTCTTTACCGTTTTTAGAATTTTTTTTCTCTTTTTATTAATTTGAAATGTCCATTTAAAGTACAGTTTATCCATGACTTATTCAAACTTATATATTCTCTCTTATTCACTCTCTCTCTTTCAATACACACATACTGCTGTGATGTATTTCCTCTCTATCTATTTAAATAATTTTTCATTTATATATAAAGATTAGAAATCCATTATAGTTGTGCTAACCTACCTCCGCACAGTTTGCTCAGTAATTAAATTTTTACGCATTAACTTTTAGAAAAAAAAAAATTAATCACATATTTTTAATAATATAAATTATATTTAAAAGAATAAAATTAAAAAAAAATGGAAAAAAAGATATATAAAGAAAATTGTTAACTAACATCATATATGTAGGTCATATTATTTCAAATTCCTATATTTAGAAAATAGCGTTGTTTATATGGATTTCTCAAATTTATTTGTTTATAAGGAAAATGAAGAGGAAGGATGGAAATTCTACAGTTTTTTCCTCGTTAATTTCCTTTATTTCCTTATAAATAAATGATTTTCATTCTTTTTATCCCCATTATATGACCTCTTAAGCAATGTTGGTTATTCTCATTTTAAGTACCTGCTCTAAAACTTTTTTTAGATGCCGTTTCTTTGATAATCCACTTCTATTTTTGAAGTCTTTTACTTGACTTAAAAATCCTCTTCAATCCTTATATTTTCTCTTTATATACTCCGCAATTTCTTCTTTCTACCGTCCGCCCACATTCCAGTGCTCCTATTTCTCTCCCAACTTACTTCCTTTCTGTTCTAAACACTCCCCTCCAGGTTTTCTATAAGCCATTCCCTGCTACCTCTCATTCACCCAACGAAGCATACCAACCCAAATTTTTCTATATCCTTCATAGTATTTCATATTTTTTCGCCCTTTCCTCATATCCTCATGGAGATATACCCCATTTCGGCTCTTGAATTTCCACTAGTTCCCACAAAAAAGCAATCTTTTACTTTCTTTTGCTTTTTTTCCTCTTTAGTTTTCATTATTTCTTTCAGTTTTCTCCTATATCCTCAATTCTAAGGCATATTTTTACAACTTTTCGCACAATCCTATCCTTCTAGTTCCTCTACTTCTAGCCATTCTTTTTTGATTCTAAATCGTTCCTTTTGCTTTTCCTTCTCGCTTTTTTTTTTTCCTATTTATATAATCTTTTTACATTAAAAGACGTCCTGTTCCATTTTTTGGTGAAAAGAAAAACCATTAAGATTTGTAGAACGTTTTTTTTGTCCATAGATCCGGAAGGGAAGAATGAATGATAAAGTTGTCTCAAAAAAAAAATTGGGATATGTTGCGGAGTAATATGAAAGCTATCAAATAAAATCATTTTGGTTTCCTATTTCTCTCTCTCCCTCTCTCTCTCTCTCTCTCTGGATACAATGTCCCGACTATATCCTTCATTATTTCTTCTTCCTTAAAATTCCTCCTCCATAAAGCTTTCTTCATTATATTCTACAAGATTTCCTAATTATTCTTTTCAAAAACTCTTACCTCATAAATCATAACTTCGCCAAGCATTTTTTATTTTTTATTTATTTTTTTTTTTTAAACTTCGCATCTAGCTAAATACAAGCATTTTTCCATTATGTAAAATACTGATGATGACTAACTTCCATTATACTCTCCATCCTAAAATATCGGATTTTTTTTTCCACTCCCAGCTTATTATGGACATTAAAGTAGATAAAAAAACAAAAAAACCTTACTAAAGTTAATATTCTAGATTTTTTAAAAACGCAAAGAGTTTAAACAAATCATTATAGTATAAAAATAAACTTAAATATTTTGTGGTTTTAATAATTAGTTTGAAAAAAAAAAATAATAATATAAAATAAGAATAAATGATAGAAAATTTTAATTGGAATTTTTTATTCTGACAATCGTTACCATTATTACATAATTCCGTCCAATTAGGGTACTTTAAAACATAAAACAACACAATAAATAAAAAAAAAAAAAAAAAAAAATCCATTGATTTCTACATTTTGAATAATTAAACTGTCAAAAAAGTATTTTTTAAATACTTATCCTAAACATAGTTTTTATACATTTGATTTATTAAAATAAATAATCAATATTTTCATGTAAATATTTATATAAATTGAATAAAATATAATGTATATAAAATGTGTGAATAAAAAAAAAAAACTAATACATGAATAATTGAAAATTAAAGAAAAACGCATTTTTTTTTTTTTTTTGTCCTCCAAAAACCTACATAAATCCTTAGTAGCAAAATTCTCTGCTCAATACATATTGGAAAAAAAAAAATTTATCTTTCTAATAATTAGCAGCTCAATTATGTTTTTTAAAATAAATAAATAAATAAATAAATAAAAAATATTCTATTTAATACATAAATCTGTCTCTATTATAAAAAGAAAAAATATATATATATACATACATGTAAAGAATTAAATTCTATTTATTATACCAAGTATGGACCAAACTTATTGAGAAATTAATGTATGTTGTTTGGTGAAAGGAAATAAAGAAAATAATTGTAAATCATAATAGTTGGATATAATTTGTTTTGGATAATTTATATTACTTATATTATTATTATTATTATTATTATTATGAGAGACAGGGTTATTGCAATAATGTTAAATTATTTGTATAACATTGCAATTATGTCTCAAGCTTAACCTTTTTTTTTTTTTTTTTTTGTTCTTACTTCAGTTGCTCTAGTCAGGTCTCCAGTTATGTAGCTTAGCTAGAGGATTACACATTACACTGGCCTGAAGTTGGTTTATGCACTTGGAACATTGAAGCATTCTCTAGAAGCTGTGAAAAAATTTCTTTCTTAATAGGTGTATCTAAATTGTTTGCTTATCGACCAGGAAGTTTCCAAAAAAAAAAAAACACCAAATAATTTTAAACAGTTTTTTTATTTATTTAAAACCCGACGTTTCGGCAAACATTGTTTGCCTTCTTCAAGGGCTCTCTATAAAGAAAAAAATATACAAATAAGAATATAGCTAGAGTATTTATCAACAGAACAATAGAAATAAAAAAATAATAGTATTAATTTTATTAGTTTATTATTCTGTTGATAAAATACTAGCTATATTCTTATTTGTATATATATTTTTTATTTTTTTTATAGAGAACCCTTGAAGAAGGCAAACAATGTTTGCCGAAACGTCGGTTTAAAAAAAAAAACACTTTAAAATTATTTGGTGTTTTTTTTTTTTGGAAACTTCCTGGTCGATAGGCCAACATTTAGATACACCACAATTCCTAACGGCCAAAAATTTGATATTTCTTTTCTTAATAATAGAAGATTATAATAAAAAGCAATTTTAACCTAAGTTCTAATTGATATTCGATTGCTATGATATAAGAATATTATCAAAAATTCCATCATTGGTGCTTTGGTATTTGTCTCTTTAATTGCACTTGTTTAGTTTGATTTTTCTATAACTCACTGCCATCAAATCATTCATCTGAATTGAGGTATTCAAATAGAAATTGTCGTCCCAGGTTAAGAACACCTAAAAGTCAGATTCTGGCGAGGCGAAGTGTTTGATAATTCTATACGAATATCAGCCTAAGTTTCTGTCCAGTATGCTGTTACATTTTCCTCTCGTAAGTTAATTACAGACAACGTTTTTCTTTCTTTTTTTTTTTTTTAACTTACACTCATTTGTGGTGAGATATAAAATTACATTTTCTTTCTAAGAATTATGTGGACATTAATACCTCTATACAGTAGGTCCCTACCATTCTTTGAACAAGGCAAACGATCTTATTTGGCATGATACTTTTAATTTCAACAAACCACTGAAGTTATGGAGTTTCATCCCTAAATATCGTTTCTCACGTGTGTTTTTTTTTTTGGCAGACTATTCAATAACTACCTTCACGCAGAACTTTATAACATTAAAGCAGAAATTTAAAAGAAAACAAAAAATTCATTACTTATATTCCCATAATGTATGAATTGCACTTTTCAGTTGCTTAGTAAAGAAAAAAATATGTTTAACCGAAAAACATTGCAAACCGTTTATTTGTGATCACTGTTTTTTTTTTCTTGTCATTGAATGCACAGTTGTTTATTTCTTTGCATCTTTCAGACCAGTGTAATGTTTGGTGTAAAAAAAAAAAAAAAAAAAAAAATGCCCAAGGAAACCATCCCTAATAATGTATGTGTGTGTAAAATATGTTCTATTTATAATAAGGTCACTTCATGAATCTTTTTTGCGTCCATCGAAATTAAATGAAAGCAATTTGTGAAAAGAGCTATTTACATACATAATTATGGTTTCCTGAGGTTATTATGTAATGTAATAAAACTTTTAGAATGACCCACGCAATTTTATCTGTTACAATTGTAAAAAAAAAAATTGCTCTAACTATTTCGAACTGTAGAGACTTATAATAAACTGGGCATGCACTAAGCACAGAAAAATTTTTGCTACTGGTGGCAAAATACTGAACTAGATTTTCTCATTATCCAGATTTAGTACAAAATAAATGTAATAGCCCTCTCAAGAAATATTAAATGAAATAGACAAACAATTTTTAGTAATATTAAAAGGCCCTAAACAGTGTTTTTAAAAATTAATTGGGTACCTGTTTTTTTTTTTTTTTTTTTTTAATTATGCATGAGAAAAATACATGCATGAGATAAATGCTTATTGTTTTTGCTTTATTTAACCTATTTTTCTAAAAATAAATAAATAAATAAATTTATATTTAGAGGTTTTTTAGCTCAATTTTACAATTTTTAGTATTATTTAATAAAATAAAAAGTATATAAAAAAAAAACAGAAAAGACACCTTACTAATTATAAAGATTTTTTTTTTATTTTGTCTTTAACAATTGAATAAATAATAATAATAATAATAATGGTAATTATTCTGACTGATAGTTGATAAAAAAAAAAAGATTCTTTATTTCTTTATTGATAAATGTGTGCGGGTAGATTATCTTTTGAAAAAACTAAAACATTAATAAAAACATTTAATTCATTTTATATTTATTTTATCATCCTTCAAATTTGAAAGTGTTAAATTTATTTTAAAGTATTCTAGGGAATATTAAAATACAATAATTATCTTTAGTTGTCAATAAATTAATTTTATTGACGGTTGATAGTAAAAGATGTTGTTGCATGAGGTTTGGTCAATAAAGGAAAATATTTTACTAAAATTTCGACAGAATTTCCTGTCTTTTTCAAGGTTTTTATATTTATTTATAAATTTGATTATAATTTGGAAAGTGCAAATAAACAATTAATGACTATATCTTTGAATTAAATACTAAACAAGAAATAGATAAAGAAAAAAACATTTCATTATTACATAGTATAAGTTAAAAAGTAATTTCTATCTATTTATTAAATTCTGTTTCTTGTTTTGTGATTTTTTTATTATTAATTTTTTCTCATTTACACCTTCCAAGATTTTTTTATCATTTCTAAATAAAGCTGTTTAATTAAAAAAGACAGGAAATTCTGTTGAAACATTAGCCTAATTAAATTACCAGTTATTGACCGTACCACACAAATCAACATTCTTTTTTCTTCAATAATTAGTCTTCAAAATCTGTTTAATGTTTTAAAAATTTTAAAAATATGAACATCATTTCCATCCCAAAAATTAATAGAACACCAAATATTTTCATATTGGCATATATTTTATTAGTGTACTTTTTTTAAATATATAATTATCCTGACAAATTTTCAATTTATGTAAAATATATTTAATTATTATTATTATTATAATTTGGAAAATATTGTTGCAGTTTCATTTAAAAAAAAAAAAATAATAATAAAAGACAAAAAAGAAGAAACAGTAACAACTTGTTTGAGGCAAATTAAATTTAATATAACCAAATATTTTTGGAAACTATTCAATTCCAGCTCATTATGGACTATAATATTGAGTCCTAAAGTTGTATGTGGACAGAAATATGCAGTTTTTTGATTGAATATTAGCGTAATTGTAAACTGCATTTAGTAAACCAATTATTTTGTAAATTATACATTGAGTGGTGCTGTAATTAGTGTGGTTTTCGATTGATAGTCAGGTCAATTGTATCTTTCATTTCAGTCGGCATAATCGAATTCTTGGAAAAAAATAAAATTCAATTTAATATTCTTTTGTTTATACAATAAGTTTTCAAAAATTATTATTTGTTTATTACAATAACATTTACTTTATTTTCAAAAAAAAAAAATAAAATAAAGACACTACTATTTTATTAAGCTCCGTTGGTTTCAGTTTACAAAATTTATAAATTCTAAGTAATTGCTGTTTGTTGTAGTTTCACTAATAGATTTTCCATGTTTTCCTTGTCGCTCAGGAGAAGATATTTCTCTTCATTGTACTGATTATTAAGATGAAGAGGAGATTCTTTTTAAAAAATCTCCTCACTCAGATATACTCCTTTATGGCTCAGAAATAGTGACATGACTATAGATAATCGTTAAGTTTTGGGAGAAAGCATATAATATTCCAACTTAAACATCTTTTACTTAAAATCTGAAGCTGCACATTTTGAAAGACAATGAAAATCTGCAATATATTTTTTTTCTTATTAAATATTAAACCATGGCTGATCTAAAAAGTGAATACAAATGAATACACTTTGTTCAACTTTGAGGTTATCCTTTTTATCATTCAGGAATTAAATAAAATGAATGAAAATTGGTTATTAATATTATTTTCCTTTGCAAAACTTTTATCTACATAAATAACAAATGCAAAATTCTGTCTGAATTTATCTATTTTTGGAGTAAATTTGCCGAATTTTCATTGATTATTATCAGCGTACTTCAAACGTAGTATATTTTTTCGAATATTTTACAAAACAATCAGTAATAAATATCTAAATATTCCACAATTTCTATTAAAATAATAATTTAATTAAGAATATTAAATTGCTGTCAGAGTTAAGATTGAAATTGTAAAATAAATATTAGTGATGACCTGATGCTTGTTTCTTTATCACCAATTCGGCCCTGCATTAAAATATTGTATACAAAAGAAAATATACAAGTAAAATGTTATACTTGTATACAAAATAAAATAATAACAATACTCTTGAATTATTGAAAAAAAAACATATTTCTTATGGTGGTTCTCCAGTCAGTCTAGTTCAATGATATTCAGTCAAGTCGGGATTGTTCGTTCGTTTGATATACAATTTGAACACAAATTGAAACCATCTTTTATCGATTCTATCGTATTAAAATGCCTGTATAGGATTTTTTTGTGACCTTCTCCTGGTCAGGCGAGATTTTTAAACCAATGTCAAAAATCTATGTAAAAAAAAATATAATCTGTGATTAAAGAAATTTCACAGTTGGTAAAAAAAGAAAAAAAGCGCGCCAGTAGGTTTTTGTAATGCAATGTTTCGTCCAACTTTCTATGGAGTTTTCAGATCAGAATTTGAAAAAAAAATCCATATTAGCTATAATCTAAAAAGAGACCCTTAGCAATATTGGGCGGAAGACTTAAAAGACTTTTCCTGACAGTGTCAAAAACTGAAGAGTCTCACAAAAGTTGAAAAAGAAAACTAAAAAATATGTTTCTAAATGTTATAACGTTTACTTCTCTCTACGAAGAAATTGTAGGCCAGAAGATATTTTCTGTTTTAACCCAAGTGAACATTGCAAATTAATCGAAATCACCTCTTGAATCTTTTAGGATATTATTAGGATCGACCCAGCGGAAAGTCGAAAACAACTGTAAACTTCCTGAATGATTCTTACTTAACAATGGTTAAAATAATTTTTAGTATCACAGTAAATTAGAGTATTTAATTATCCAGTAAATGGAGAACTTGCAAACGGACAATAGAGTTATTAAAATAATTGTATTAGTCTGCATTAAGTGCAGAAAATCTTTTCATTAAACACCCTGGCCATTCGCTTAATTGGGCAATAACAGTTATAAGAAAAACGCGCCTACATTTTCTCAATTAATAGGAATTAGCGTAAAACGGAATTAATGTATTAGCTTTCATTCAAATTTTATAAAAGCTTTTAGAGGATATGGTTCATAATGTTTTGATGTATTGCGCGGCGGCATTGGGTTCAAGGCCCGGCCTGAGCTTTGGTGTATGATAAATTTATAGTAAATTCTATTTACTAATGTTTATCCATCACTAAATTGTATCTGATCGGTATTTATTCTGAAAAAAGTAAAAATAAGCAAAAATTCTTTATAACTTGTTTATATGTTTTTGATCTACTTCATTCCTCCTTAGGCGGTAATATCCTTACTGCAGTATCGGGCATTGGCAATCACACTGTATAAGTTTAACCTCATAATGCAGCTTGTATTCTTCTGCTAATACATTGTGCTGCAGCTTCCAGTGACACACATTTAGGACGCTAAATGCATTCGGAATCATACATATATCTAATACACGACTATGATCTTAAGCTCAACAAGTCTCTTCTTAGGTTTTTGCTGAATTTAAAGCAGTTTTTCTTCCTTGCCTACTCACAAATTCATTGCTGCCCTTGAAAAAATTGTTCCCAGCAAAAACTGTTATAGAAACAATACTTTTATGACTGGACTTATCTTAAACCAGATTTGTCTTGTCAACCAATAAAAACTTCATGTTTTTGACAAATAATTATTTTAAGATTTTTTACTTAAAGTTACCAAACATGAAAATTATGACAAATTTCATTTTTTTTTTTTTTTCTTCGTTTATTTGATTTTCTAAGGAAAAAATAATGTTTTTGCTTTTTTATTTTACCTGATTTTTTTTTTTCATATTTTAATATTTGTAAGTACTTCAGATTTTAGTGGAAATGAGCCTTCTTTACTAAAATAAATACAATAATAAAAAAAGGAAAAACAAGAAAAATCCAATTATTAATTTATCCTTATTTTTCTTTTTTTTTTTTTTCAGTCGTACCATAAAAAGATCTGATTGTAAAATTGTGTAATAAGGTAAAAAAAAAAATATATATACATATATAATTTGTATCCAGTAGTTAATTATTTACAAAACAAAATTCTTTTGTCTTTTAAAAATTTGTTTGGGAAAATATAATTTTGATGAGAAGAATTTAAAAATGTGGGTGGAAATTTGTTTAATTAAAGTGGAAATAAATAACAGCATATTTATATGTTATTATAATAAAAGGATAAATAAAAAATAAAAAAGGATATATTATCCTTTTTTTTTTTGTGAATAAGTTGAATTATTAGTATAAAAAAAAAAAAAAAAAAAAATTAAAATATTATTAATATATGATAAAATTAGATGTATTTAATCTGCGACACTATTATTAATAATGTTATTAAATGTTTAAACATGAAAAAAAAAAACCTCTCTGATGTTTCCAATGTAGTGTCCCTTATTATGGAACAATGCCTTGTCTAGTAAAATATTTCAAAAATAGCCTTTTTAAAAATAAAAAGAACATACCAATAAATATTTAAAATAAAAAAAATAAAAACTTTAATTTTATCAAAACTATGTAAACATATTGTATAAATTTATAATTTTAAGAATAAGAATATTTTTACTAGCGAGTATTCAATGTTATAAAAATCAACAAAAAAAAAAATGTAGTTACAGTCAAAGATGGTTGTATTGTTTCTAATTCTCCAACAAAAATGACTGTAATATAATTTTAATTAAAATGCATTTTGTTTTTATACAAGTTTTTTCTTGATTTTCACCTTGTCTTTTGTTTCCCTTTTTTATTATTATTAGCTTTTAGTAAATTTCATCTTCTAATCTGGAAGAATAAAATGAATCCTAGTACAAAAGAATCGTGTGGTCATGGCATGGTCTCCTTGAAAATTAAGAAGATATTTTAAACAGTTTTTTTTTAATATTTTAATAATTACATTTATTTTCTTTAATGATTTCTTTAATTTACAGAACAAAAATAATAATAATTATTTAGCGTGTATATAAAATGAGAATACTGTAAGAAATTAATACAAAAACAAAATATAGAACGATTATGGTAATGTGGCAAATAAAAAAAAACAATTTGATATTGTATTAATATATTCACAAAAAAATATCTTAAAATGCCCAATCCCTGTTTGAAAATATGGATTCATTAGTTTTGTATTGTTGAAGACATAAAGTTGAGTTAAATTTATTAAATTATTGAGTACAATTTAATTTTTTAAACCCGGCCATGCCGGCAATGAGAGGGCGAATCAGCTGGCTAGGGAGGGATCTTCCTTACCTTTTTGTGGTCCCAAGCCAGCCCTTGCTGTCACTAAGCGGATCTTCGATAGTCAATTTAGACTCTGGGAGAGGAGAGTTTTGGAGAAACATTGGGAGAACACGCAGGGGTACCTCCAGGCCAAAAGGATTATCAAAGAGACCAAGCAGGGGGTTTCGGATCACTTCCTGTTCTTGAGCAGGATAAGATTGAGGACCTTAGTAGGTGTAGTGACTGCTAGTCATTTACATAATATAAGGAGGACATCTAGTTCCATATGAGCGGATCGGATGCCAAGTGGTGTAAGTCACAAAAACTGAAACATGGATTCACACTAGACACGTAGTTCTTTGTCCGACAAGTGGCATGGGTCCTAGTTCAATAGCCCGCTTACAGATAGGGCTGAATGTAATTACACTGAACAAAACTGCTAAGCGCGTTGGCAATCAAGTGATGTTAAGTCCATTTTTCAATTTTTGTGGCTTACACCACTTGGCAGACAACCCGCCGATTTTTCAGAACTGTGATGATGGAGTTAAGAAAACAGTGTATCACTATTTATGTCACTACATCCGTTTCGTTGGTGCTAGGTTTCCTGTATTTGGGAGGGCCTCACTCTCGCGGGAAAGCCTGGGAGGGTTGGAGCTAAAGGATATTTTAGGATATTGTAGGCAGACCGGCAAACTACCGGGAAGATTAATTAGTGCGATGAATTGGGGGGATAAAAGCCACATAGGTTTAGGTCCCATGATTTAATAATAATAATAACTTTTTAAATATATTTATATTAGTTGATTACTATTGAAACAAAAAACTATGCTGTTGTAGAACTACACTGTTTTACTAAGTGTACAAACTTATTTAAAAGAAAATACTTTGGGCAAATTCTGTACAATTTATTCAGTGAAAAGTTACGAATACACTGTGAACATTGAAATAATAATAATGCTTTTGTTATAGTATTTCGCGATGAGATCAAAGAGTTGAACTGCAAGTTAAAATCTATTTCAGTTTAAAATGCAAATTGTAGATGATAAGGTATTATTATTCTAGTATTTTTGATGCCACGTGCAGCAGCTAACTCTAATCAATATCATTTCTAATTGATAGACAAAAATACAATTATCCAGGTGTAATCATTAAATTCTTTTTTATTAAAAAAAAAAAAAAAACTATTGATTTCAGATTATTTCGTAATAAAAATAATAAAAATTATCCAAGCGAAGTATCTAAAACTTGGAATTTTTTATGTTTTAATAGAGAACGACCAAAATTTTTTTGTATTCATATCTTTTCTCCTTGCAAATAAAATGGAAAGCATTTTGAAAAATATTTAGGATATTTTTAGAACGATAATGAAATTTATATTGTTTCTTTCAATTCTTTTCAAATAAAACATAATTAATATTTATACGAATATCATATATTAAAAAACTATTTTTTACTATAATGAGCTTATATGGCAATGGCCAGAAGAGTTTGTAAAGAATTATTTGTTGCTCTACGTTTCGGGTATCGTTGGTTCCTTTCTTCAGCAGCTCGGCAAAATTTATTGGAGAAAAGGTACATTATTTTATAGTATTGTAGTGAAGAAAAAGTGCTTAGATTTATAACAAATGAAAGAAAAATTTAAATTAAATAAATATTAACAGAACAGACTGAGCACAAGATATTAAAAGTAAGAAATTATAACACAAAAGGGACAGTTAAATAAATAAAATTGTCACAGAAAATAATAAAGAGGAGAGGAAAAGGGTAAAAGCAAAGATAGGAAAGAAGAGGAAAAAGGTATGATAGTAGCGAATGTTAAGAAAGTTGAGATTGAAATGGAGAGAGTTATATTAAAAATTAAAAACTGTTAAAAGGTGGGAGGGATAAGAAAAATGTTTGTAGTGAGACGCGGTAATTTCAAATTTGCAACAACAAATTACTGGCGAGTATCTTTGTTTAGCGTTATAAAAATATTGTTATAAGTTGAAGTTATGATTTCTTTAGTCTTCTTCAAAAAGTCGATAGAGTTCGGATGGAGGTGAATTTGTAAGGATACGGATAGAAGACGTTTTGAATGGTTGGGGATAAGTAGTTAAAATGAAAAGGTTATTTAATATTGAAGGCATGATTAAAGGTCAGAACATGTTTAGAGAGATTAGTGGTGTCAATTATTTTGTTAATAATGTCTACTTCATGTTGTCTGAGTATTTTTTGTAAAAACTGTTTGAAATCACCTATGTAGCAAGCGATGCAGTTAGGTGTAGTTAATAAATTGAAGTTCGTGTACCGTATGTGTTTTATTAGGTTTTTCAATAGCATTTTAATTTTTTGATATGAATTTATTTAGTTTGTTGATGGAGGATAAAGTTTTTGAGAATGTTATTGATTCTATTAGAAATAGGATTAATGAAAGTGAGCGAGTGGTAAATGGGAGGGATCAAAGTAATTCAGTGGGAGGTGAAAAGTATTGAGGGTTTTGCGTTGGAGGTTTGTTTGTGTAGTTTTGGATGGTATTGAGAATTAGATGAATAGGATAGTCATTTTTAACCAGTATTTCTTTTATTTTTGTTGATATTGTCCTGGTGGAACGATGGGTCCGATAAATGGATTGCATGGTTATATAGGTTTTTTATGTGTATATTTTGTGGTATAAAGGATGGTCTGAAAGGAAGTGTAGTAGTAGTCTTCCAGAGTTGTGTGTGAATATGTTGTCATTTGCGAATGATGAGTGTGTATCAAGAAAAGCTATTTTGTTGTCTTTTTCGGTTTCTAGTGTGAATTGTATGCATGGGTGATAAGAGTTGAAGGTTTGAAGGTTAGTGGAAATGTAGAGCTAACAACAAAGAATTCTTTTTTCTTTAATAACTCCTCTACCATTGCCGTATAAACAACATCTCATTATAATGTTTAGAGCCTGACGATTTGAAAACTATTTATTATTATAAAGGAAGAAGATATATAAACCATATTAGGCATCAGTTGATTTATTTATAAACGGTTTACTTAAAATTATAAAAACAATTTTATACACTTATTATTATTAATAAGTGCAGGTACATTAGATATAGTATGAATTATATCAGTAAAATATCCTGAAACAGACTGTTGAAACGATGTTTAAAGATTTCTGTTTCTGGACAAGATATATTCTTTATTATTATTTCCTTTGAATTTATTCCCCTTATTTTTAAATTAACCTCTTACAATTCAAATCAAATATCTCGTTTCTACAAATATTTTATTTTTAGTAGATGATAAATTGAAATAATCTAAACATTGTTTAAATTGATGAATATTATCTATCCCAAACATTTTGTATATCACTTTGCTTGTAGATAGGTATTTTATTCTATTTCATTAAGAATAGAAAATTTAGACAATTCGATATTTTTTACTTTTACTTATTTGTTTTTGTTTCAACAGAAATAATCAGCTGAACTCGCTTCACATAATATAGATAGTACAACTCAGTAATAGTTGAAGTTTTTATTAAAGTGGAATGTAAAAAATCTTTCAAAATAGGTACAATCTTTATTTTATAATAGTAATATAAATATTAGTATACTTTTAACAGTCATATGATCTTTTACATATAAGTTAATAAAGATTTCGCCTCATTCCCCCTCAAGCTGAAGTTGTTACAAATGTATAAAACATATTTGAAAATTTAACACAAAAAATCATAATTCACACATTCTCAAGGGATAACACATTCAATAATTTTCTATTAAATTCAATGAACTCTACTGAGCAGAAAGATTTAGTCAAATTGTCAACGACATTCTCACTAGATGGCACATATTCCAGTCTAATTGAAATTTTTGAAACTAGATCTTTAATAAAATGTGCTTTTATATCAAACTGCTTAGATTGCATACTATCTTATAGCTTTCTATCACGATGATACCGCTCTAATTATCTAGCTTTAAACGTGCTTTTACAGTTGGCTGTAGGGAGAAATCAGAAGCAACGCCTTTTAGATAAAGTGAAAAAAAGAGTCCCAGCCCAGCCGTAATTAGCGCATCGAATTGCTCTGGCCTCTCAGTAAGGAACAAGTGGCACTGGCAGCAGAGTTTATCACTTTCCTTCATTACTCTTTCGGTATTTTCGAATGTTTCTAATTAACATATCGAATTTGACGAAATATTCTAAATTTCTCCGTCATCTGAGGCGCATTTTAGCGACAATTATTTTATATTAGTGCTTATTTAGTTTAATTAATATTTAGAATCTGTTTTTACAATGTTGCTTTTTCAATAAATACGTTTTACAGACAATGAAATAGCTTTTTACACAAAAAAACAGAGATAAAAAATTTGGTATTATTTGTAGTAAACCAAAGAAAATCCCCAATAATAAGGAAACTTCATAGTTACAAAAATTGACACCAGATGCCAACATTTACCAAGAATTCGTTAAAATCTAGACCAATGCTTTCTTTAAATGTTTACATTATTAGTACCAATAATCACTCCCAGATAACAACAGCTCTTAAGAAGCATAGCACAACAGCACATAATTAAGAAGCTTTTTGTTACAAAAATTGATTGCAACTTTGATAAAATCAGGATTTCTAACAGGAGTTTAAACTATTTTTATTATTTTCTATATAATTTCATGAACTGCCATTTCTATTTTCTTCCGAAATTGCCAACTCCTTGTTCTACACATTAAAACTACTCGTAAAGTAAAACATCTAAGTCTATAAAAATATGATCCCATCAAGGACCAATGGAAATTGCTATTATTATATTAATATCTAAATCATATCTAAAAAGTTGTATATTTTAAAAATGATTGTTTGTTAATATTTTGTTAGGAAAAAAAGTTATGTTTTATATAAATGCAATACAATTATTAAAAGAAATTCAGGTCATTGCTGCATAAACATCTTTTTATTTGTTGTGGTGGTTGGTTCCGCAGAACTGGAAAGCATCAGAGACATTTTCCGTGGAAGCCTGCTTCATTTTGTGGTCATCGACCGGTTTCGGGCGTTCGCCCATCTTCAGGATGCGCTTTTCAGACAGTGTGCCAACACAGACTCGTACAGAGACTTAGTTTCACACTAACTCTGGAGAGAGAGATTGTGGCAAATTATATCTATGGTCATTTTTAATACATTTTGAAAGGGCCCATTTTGCACGCGATGCATTCAACCCAGCCTTTTTCCACCTTTTGAATTTAGACATTTCAGGCACAACCTGTCCTCCTCTGCGTCGCAACTTGATGATAGCAAATTTTTTTTTTTTCGTTCTTTTTCGCAACCGGAGACACGTTATTCTTCCGAAGAATTGCAAACTTTTTCTTGTTTTTTGGCATTCCATTTCCTTTAAGTAGACAGTGATTTGATTGGAGCATCGCACTTGTTACACTGAAAACTGCTCAACCAAAGTGTAACAACTAACCCCACTGACGCTATTTCACTAATTAATCTGTAATCACATAGGTCAAAGAATACTAGCGCAACCATATTGGATTGAAATTATTGTTAAGGATGTATGAACTAACAGCATAAGTATGAAAGCCTTGCCTTTAGTAGTTTACAGATCACAGCTTTCGGTTTCAATAATAAAATGTAGCTTTCACTAGGATATTTCGAGGAAAGTCACATATTGCCGCCATATGCAACAGAATCTTAGCGGGAAGTGGTTACAACAAACAGCACCCGCATATCTCTTAACTCTGACCACTTAGGAAGTGGTTCTCTCAGCCGATTTTTTTAAAAATTACATTGTAACAACAAGCGCTACCGCCCCTATATTGATATCTAAGTCATATCTAAAAAAAAAAAAAAATAGGCTAAAATATCACACATCACTTGCTGCTCTTACTGCAATTCTCATAGTTCTTACAATTTTTCTTAAATATTCAGTAGAGTTCACCTTTTTTTTTGCAAGCTACTTACAATCAAAAATATGATGTAGTAGATCATCAATCTTTTAACTTCTTAATTGTAATATTTAATATTTGAATTATTGGTTGTATTAAAGACTTTTAAATCTTTTTTCATAACTTAAAACTGTCTAACATAAGTTAGAACAGTTGCTGGAGGATGTGCCATTGAATGTCAGAACAAGTGGTTCCATCAAGATGATTGTCCCGCGCACTATGCATTTATGGCGAGGAAAGAAGTAAATGAGATGTTCAGTAACCGATGGAACTGGCAAGCTGGTCTTCCAGATCACCAGATTCAAGCCCTCTTGATTTTATCTTGGGGGATATCTCGGAGAAAAAATTTATACCAAGAAACCAACAACTCCAGAAGCACCTAAGGAAGACATAATCCAAACCTTCTAATAAATAGGAAATAATTTTTTTTTTTTTACTGATTTTTATAAATAAACTGGAAAATTATTTTGTTTTAATGATGTTTTCCAGATTTTTAAGTCCCTTATGATTTTAAAATACATTTTAAGTTTTATCAGTATATTATGATGATCTTTCCTATTTATTCGAAATTAATAAGAAAATCCGCTTTTAATTTTAGTTTATTAAACAGAGAAACGATTTAATCTTTATGGTTAAATATTTCGGCAACGGTTTGAAATATTGAAGTGAAATTAACGGCATTTTTTCTTCATTTTTTTTAGTTTTCAATACAGTAGTAAAAAGTGGGAGTCAGAAGGAAATCGCCATTTTCAACTACCGATTTAAGGTGTAAGGCCGGCAATAAAATAAAAAAACGCTAACACCATTATAATGGGGTTGTTGAAGGAAAGAAATGGCGTGGTTTGACTGAATTAACAGAATATGGTTAACACAGTATAATGTGATAAGTGACACTGACTGCCTGGACTTTACCCTTGAAATGATAGAGTATGATAGAGTGGTAGGTAAAGGGCAAGGTCAAGTAGTGATTGGTTGTATGAACTGTTCTCCTATCTCTCTCCCGTCGCTGTATTTATGTGGTTTCTCCCACTTCTGTCCGAAAGAGTGGTCCTGTAATTTTGTCTCTGCCTCTCTGCTACGAATATACTCACTTTGGATACTATTAAATCATCCACACATATGAAAATTTTTTTCAGGAGAGGGGATGTTGTAATAGTATCCTAAGAGAGGGATCCATAGCACAAAGAGAGAGAGACAAAATGACAGGATCACTCTCTCGGACTGGTGTGGGAGAAACCACATAAATACAACGACGGGAAACAGATAGGAGAACAGCTCATACTACTGAGTCCATACAGCCAATCTCCTATGTCATTACCCTTTACCACTCTACCATACTCTATCATTTCAAGTGTAAAATCCAAGGCAGTCAGTGTCATTTACCACATTATACTGTGTTAACCATATTCTGTTAATTCATTTAAACCACACCATTTCTCTCCTTCAACAACCCCATTATAACCATCATAAACTGGAGCGAAAATACTTCAACAAAAGTTATGTTCACTTTGTAGATACGAGGTGTGTAAATTAAGTAATGAGACTGATTTTTTATCTTTTTTTTATTCCAATAAAATTACAATTCAACATTGTCCCCTTCAAAGTAACTACCTTGGGAAGCCACACAACGCTGAAGACGATTCTTCCATTCGTCATAGCAGTGCTGGAACTCGGATACTGGAATAGACTTCAGTTGGTCGGTTACGGCTGTTTGAATATTCTCCAATGTTCCAAAATGACGTCCTTGAGGTGATTTTTCAATTTGGGGAACAAAAAAAAGTCACATGGATCAAGTCGGGTGAATAAGGAGACTGAGGAGCCACAGGAATGTTATTACTGGCCAAATACTCATTAATAGAAATCGCGGTGTGAAAGATTTTTCGGAACCATTTTTGCACAAATTTTTCTCATCCCCAATCATTAGTCAAAATTTGATGAACGGTTGTGTGAGTCAAATTCAACTCTTCGCCGATCATTCGGACTGTCAAACGACGATCTGAACGCACGAGATCGCGGATTCTGCCAACATTTTCGTCGGTTCTTGAAGATGAAGGCCTTCTGCTGCGAGGCTCGTCTTCAATTGATTCCCTTCCTTCTGCAAACGACTTAAACCACTTAAAAACCTGCGCTCTCGACAAAACATTGTATCTCCATAGGCCTGACACAGTTTTTCAAACGTTTCCGTTGCATTGTGCCCAAGTCTGAAGCAAAACCTGATAGCACAACGTTGCTCGAATTGATGTCACTCATTTTTAAAACGCACTGAAAAAACCTTGCTCACAAAAAAAGTCACTACGGACAGTGCAACAACTCTAGCATTTTCAAATTTGCATTGGACGTGTGTCAGATGTTTACTTGCCTTACCACGCATGCGCCGCGTCTCCAGTGTTGCCAGATCGACCACTAGAAAATCAGTCTCATTACTTAATTTACACACCTCGTATATCTTACTTCGTTTAAGAGTTATTTCAAAAGTGGCCCGTTTAAATGGGACACCCTGTATATAGGTCTGGACATAGGATTTTATCAAAATTATGAGACACTTTTTAAAAAAAAAAACTAAATTCATCATAAAAACCAAATAAAAATGCAATGATTGTTTCAGCAATGAATATCAAACCCCCTCTCTTAGTCAGGATTTTAAGAAGAATTTTACTTTGAAATAATTAGTTATAATCCAGGACCTGAAAAAAAAATAATAATAATAAGTAGAGCAGCGTTTCAGGATAAATTATATAAAAAAAAAAAATAATAAACAATTTTTTGTGTGAAATCCTTTACTAGAAAACAACCTAAAAATGTGAACATTTTTACTTTTTCCAAATTATGTTTTTATATAAATACAATAAAATTATTAAAAGAAATTCAGGTACCTTATCAAATTTAATATTCCGTTAAAAAATATTCTTATGATGTTTTTTTTTTCTTTCTTTTTTTTTTTTTCATTCTTTCTTTCCATACAGAATAGTAATTTCTATATTATTTGGTATATTTCTGTTTCCTGCTTTTTCTTTTTTTTAAATTTTAAATAAGTAATTCATCTATTTTTCTTACTATAAATATGGAATTAAATTCCAAATTAACTATAAATGGAGGAAAATTACGAAAACCTATTTTAATTTATTCAAAATACATCGCCTTGCTATAAATAAATGCCACTAGGCACACGCTAATGGATTTAACAAGAATTTATTGAATTAAACAATACACAATAATAATAAAATATTAATTGCTCAAGCAAAGAGGCTCAAACAATTATTGTAAATTGAGCAAGTTGCATATAAGGTAAAAAACTTCTCAATAAATATATTTTAATTTATTAAACTAAGTTAAAAAAAAACTGTTCATTAAATAATTTAAATAAATAATATTTAAGAAAAAGATAAACGAAAAAAAACTATACAATGATGTAAATTTATTGAAATGTAAAGAAAAAAATTATTGATGGAATATTTCTTTGATAAACAAAAATTTAATAAAACCAAAATAATAACACTATTAACAATAATAAAAAAAAAAAAAGAAAAAGGAAAATACATAAAATTTGGAGATTTCTGCTAATTAAAAGTAAATCCTATCGGTAAATTCGAAGTTCGGTTAATTTTCCCGTCAAATGTCCCAGGTTAATACAGTCTAGAAAACTCTAAAAATATAGGTCTAATGAGAAATTCGATCTAATTTAATTAAATATATCATTAATTGCTAAGCGTGCCTGACTGTTTTAGGGAAGAAGTGCACAAAATCTTAACACTCATACTAAACTATAAAATTCCATTAAACCTTTAAGGAAGCTTTCAAAAAAAGTATAGCTTACTCAAATATATTAAAGAATGTTTAAAAGTGAAGCTTATGAATAATATTCAGATTAAATATATAGAATTTACAAGATGATTCTTATCAATCTAATCCACCAAGAGACTTCACTCTATATACAATTTAAGTTTATTCAAATTTAAAATTTTATGAAACCATCAAATTAGGTTAAGAATAACAACTGAATTAATCTGGACAACTAATACAAAACTTACAGCATTACCATTTCAATCTATTACAACTCAAGGTACTGTGAATAGATTTAGAAAGGACTTAGGATCAAGATAGGTCTCCGATTTAAGAGAGTTGTCAGCTCAAAAGTTTAGAAATATAAATCCTAATCAGAAAACTGTAGGAATTAATTGTACGATCGATCGCCACTAGTATTCACTGATTACTATCTATGAAATGGGGCCAAGGATATCTTAATATAACTTAAAATAACATTAAAAAATGTCTTTTCGTTAAAGGAAAAAAAATCTATGTTGCAGAAACTATGCTGATTTGATACGTGATTTCCCTTTATCTGAGATGATCTTAAGCAACGTTATACCGTCAAGATATTAGCAAACCTAAACACCAGCGCAGATGACAAGGTCAACAAAATGAGAATAGCGACTGCTTTAAAAACAAGTATACATTGGCTGGAACGATATAAGACGGAGAATCGAAAACAGAAATAGATTAACAAAGTATCTTGTCACATCAAAAAGATGGAAAAATTATACTTTGTGGAGATATCCGAAATTAAATCACTGAGATTGATTTCCTAACGGGCGGGTAGAAAAAGATCGTCTGCAGCACTCTGGACAACCCCTTAAGGAGGTTGTTTCTCACCAAAACTGTGATGTGCTGCCATGGACGACACCTTTTGGCTAGGATGAATTCATCAGGATTTTTATGTACAAGCATATGATGGTGTCATATGTTGCTGATGATGGTGTTATTTTATTATTAGGGCGTTATAATTTCAGACTTAATGCAAAGCGCCCTTAACATGGTATATTGTTGGACATAGGATAAAGGTCTTCTTATTAACCCCGATAAGACCCAGGTAATTATATTTACTCGTAGGAAGAAGATAGTAGGTTTTATATCTCCCAGGTTGGTAGGCACTTCCATACAGATTAGTGAATCAGTGAAGTTCCTTGGAATATTACTCGACAGCAAACTGAACTGTCGAAATATGTTAAGACACAGCATCAAAAGGCAGTTATTTCCTTTTGGCAATGTCTAAGAACTGGGGGATTTCTCCCAAGATGATGTGCCGGATCTAAGGTATGGTTATTAAACCTAGGCTTTGGTGTGGTGGCGACACATTGAGATACGATCTGCTAGACAGCTGCTTGAGGATATTCAATGCTTGGCTTGTCTGGCGGTGACTAGTGCGTTTCGGACTACGCCAACCGCATCTATGGAGACTTTGTTGGGAATGCCACGTCTCTTTGTGGAGGTGAAAAACCTGGCAATGACAGCCTGTTAAACAGGCAGGTTTCTGGTAGGGCAAGCGATATGGTCATTCTAACATTAATCGCGAGATGCTTTTAGGAGTTCCCTTACAGGTTTTCCTTCTGAGAGCGTATTGAAGACTTTTGTTTTTGATTACTCTTACAGTATCAAGTTATCTTCTAGGGAAAATTGATTAAGATTGGGTCCGTCTAGTGTGATACCTGACCATTTGGCGGTGCCTCTTGGTGAGTGGACCACTGTTTTCCAGGCTGAGGTATATGCTATTCATTGTTGTATATTGGATTGGTGTATGTAACACTAACTTAAAAGGTTTTTGTATTTGCTCGGACAGCTAAGCTGCGCTGAAGGCGCTGAGTTCATGTGTCTTCACTTCCAGATTGGTGTTATTATGTTCTATAAGACTAGAAGAGCTTTCTTCCCTGAAAGAGGTGCTTCTAGTCTGGGTACCAGGTCATATGGGAATTTTTGGAATGAGGAGGTAGGTAGGAGGGGATAGGTTTGCCAAATTAGGAGCCTCTCTCCCTTTCATTGGTCCCGAGCCTGCTTCCAGTCATGGACAGTTTCACAGCATTTGGTGACATAAGGACAGATGTCACACAGTTGGTGGAACATCCTATACCTTATGGATGAAAATCTCTATATAATAGGGCTCATGCCTGATCCCTTTTGTAGAGTCTGTGAGGAGATTATGTTCAGGATCTCTGGCCGGAATAGAATACCAATAGAAGAGCTTGGGCATTGTCCTTTCAAGGTTATGTTCCGATTTGTTCGGACTGTCGTAAAACTTAAGTGCGTGAAACTCGGGTCCGGACTTTTGTTCCAGACCCGGTAGTTATTATTCTTTTGGGGCAGCTATATGGGCCCATGGAGGCTTTGGATAGCGTAGGGTTTTGCTCTTCCCTCCCTTGATTAATAATAAAGCACTGCTTTTGGTCGGAATTGAAAAACTTGTCCAAGAGACCATAATCATCAGCTAATATAATTCGGCGATTAGACTTTGTCATATGCGGACGGCGCCGAATCTTGGATCAAGATAGCAGCAGATGAAATGGGTCTAAATTATTAGGAGAGAAAAATTCTTAGGATCTACGGCCCATGGTCATAAGGACGGCAAAAAAATGGGCCAGCAAGAATAGAGAGCTAAAAGGACTTACAAAGGAAGAGAATATTGGTAGCTATAAAGATGGTGAATGCTGGGTCATATCCATGAAGTGACGAAGGGCACTTAAGTCAAAGATCCCGAGGAAGGCCACAGCAAATTAGCTGAAAGAGAGTGAAAAATATTTAAAAACTGAGGAAAGCGACGCTAGAAGAACTCTCATGAAGTTGTCTAGACTATGCATGGACTAAATGCCACCCTGTGAGCGAGTGACTAAGTGAATTGGCGGTAGCTTAAGACACCTTTCCTAATAACAGAGAATGACTGTATTTGAAAGAAGGAGCTCGTACCTGGATGGTGGCATCTGTAGCCTCAAAAGAAATCAGGAGCCAAATTCTTGGTAAAAGAAATTGGACGCAATAAAGCCAACTAGATGAACCTTCTTCGGGCAAGGCATCTACTACGACGAAGACGAAATTCCAAAAAAGATAAGGATTTTTGAGAGGGAAGGGAAAAAAACAGTCAGAAAGAGAGAGCTGACGTAGTGATTATGTAAGTAGCGATGTCCAGATGCTTGGGGGTTCCACAATGGAGGCAGGCTGCTTGGGTTGGGAGGATTTTTAAGGCAGTCAAGTTTACTTAAGGGTAAGCCAGAGAAGGAAGATGGATATCCGACATAGAACACTAAGATAACTGTAATATCTCGTACTTTCTTTGAATGCAACAAAGTAAAAAAAAAAAACACAAATTCATCAGAAAATTAAAATGCCGATATTTAGACAACAATCAATAATTGTTATTTTGTCAATTAGTAATTAAAGCAACATCCTCATATTGTGTTAGTTCATTGCAATTCAATCATAAGCAACTCTGCATACAAACAAATATTAACATTACAGAGCTCGTCACATCAGTTAATGATACTGGACGATTTACGATGGTCATAAAAAAAAAAGGATTTTAAATGAAAAAATAAATTACATAAATAAACATATACTAGAAGTAAGTTGTTCTTTGATAGTGTGAAAATCAAAATCATCAAATTATTTAAAACAAATTATGAATAAGAGAGAACAAAATATTTTTATAAATGAACACAATTATACACAAAATTACGACACATTTGTATACACTTCTTCTAAAACGATATAAAAATTCTAAACTCTAAAGATGTATGTGTCATTTTATAGAAAAGTGATTGTATATACTAATTATAAACAAATTATTTAATGGAAATAATGTAAATTTAGAATGTGCAACTATGAAGAACAATTTATTAATCACAATCATTCATTGATTAATGAAAATTCAAATTAAAACGTAAAAGTGAAAGTTAGAAAAGTAGTTAAAAAATAATTAAGTAACTATATAAGATTCGGTGAACAAATATTTTCCTTAGCGGGACAGATAAATTTATATATTTTAGTGAAGTTAAAACCTCTTTGAATTTGAACAAGAAAATGGATGGAGATTAGAAAATTTCTAATGAGATCAAAGAATGTTGTTAATAAATCTTCATCAGTTTCAACACAATTCTGATAATAATAAAAGTACACGCACTAGATTACTATTGTAATAATAATAATAATGAAAAAAAAAAATTACGTACAATATTTACAATTTGAGCAGGAAAATAATAACTGATCAGATGATATTTTAAGTAGTTACAGTGGATTCTTCTAAATCTCTTACTGCTTCTTGTAATCTTCTTCGGGCTAATTGTACACGCTCTTCTTGTCGCCGTATATCCTCGTCGCTTATATTCATTGCCTATAATATAATTTGCCATTTGTTTTAAACAATATCAATATTTTGTCAATCAATAAATATATATATGTATTTTATATTATTTTTAACCCAACATATCGTGTAACGATGAATTGTGATGAATCAAAATTACTCTTTTTGTTTCCTGAAAACGAAACTAGAGGAGTGAAATCATCATTCCAGCAAATGCGAAGGAAGTTCAAGCAGGTTCGTATCAATTCAAGCTAGGAAATAAACATGAAGTTGTGGAAGAGGAACAATTTAGGTCTACAAGCAATGGTGGTAAAGTTATTTTTCTGATCCCTACTTATGCCCAAGAACGTATGGACAAGTACGGCCTACTATCCGGCAGAAGCACATTTTGGCTATGGAGCTCTGAATTTTTTAACAATCTACCGCCCTATCCCATGAATCTCCTGGATTCCGGGCTCGGAAAAAATCATGTTTAGATGTGGAGCTGCGAGTGGCAGTACTCAGTCCATTTAAAGAAAGATACCCAGAAAAGGTTTGTTTTATGTTATACCGCCGGGCCATATATCCCTGAAAGTGGAGAGATGATGCAAGTTTTTATAGCCGTCACTTTGAGAATACCGTTGTCACAAGGCGTTCCATGCTCCAAATTTCATAGTTAAGATAGTCAGATTTTGTTTCTCTGTAAGTTGTCTTCCTCGTGAACTTGCAGGCTGCTTTACTGACAGTATGACAGCTGTCCGGGTTTACGAATAAAGGCTTTGTCTTTCCTATCAGTGGGTTCCAAGCCAGGTGGAGGGAATTCCAGGGAATATGGCAAACTCACAAGCCAAAGAAGCAGTAGCGCTTCTGCTGCCAGCATTACTAGGTCTGTCATTGAACTAAGCAAACCGCAGAATAGACAGCAGCGTAATCAGCTATCATTTGAGGTGCTCACTCACACAGAACTGCAGCAGAAGGGAAAGAATGGGAGAAGCTACATTGGGTACCCAAAATGAGGAATCTGCAGAGGTAAATCGAAGCAGCTGCTTTTTGTCTGTTGCCCGGCTATGACTGTCTATTTGTTTACTAATGCTGCATCAGAATCTCCAGCTCGAAAGTATATCCTGTTTGCCAAAATGTTAGAATAAAGCTGATCATCTCTTCTTTTGCAAAGCGCTCGCAAATATTACAGTGACGACAAACAATTACTATGACCAAATAAGCAGCAACAACCCGTACTTTGGGACGCGCGGTGCTAAATGGTTAATCTTCCAAAGATGGGAGGGAATTGGATAAAGAATGGTATTTATCACTAGATAAATAGGCAAAATTATGGCAACTCCAATTATTATCGCTTAAATCAATTTTTTTTCACTTCAATATACGATGTTTTGATATTTATTTAAAAAAAAGATCCAATAATAAAAATAGATATCAACAATACTGAGCAGAATAGAGAGAGAAAATCTACTATGTATATAAATTGCTTGCAGCAATTTCTCTTACTGCAATTTCCACGACCCTAACTGACTTTTATTTTAAATTATCTTCGTTTCGAAATTTCTACTAAATATCTAGTTACCAAGATGGTTGAACTTGTTATTAAAGTAACAATTAAGAGATAAGCCAACTGTCACATCCTCAGAACAACTCAAGAATTACATTTCAGAATAAAATATTTCGAATAAAGACACACAGCAGTTCCCCTCAGTATTCCGTATCCCAGGTTTTAAAAAATCGTGTTGAAATGGTTAGAAACGCTATTTATAATTAATTTATTTGATTTAAAAAAAAAAAAAATGATATTAAAGACAAGGACTATAATGATGTAATATTCAAAGAAAGAAAACAATTGTGAAAAAAATATATTTATTAAATATAAAAACTACGACTAATACTATTATTCTACGACTAATATTCTGTGAGGAATTGAATATAATATGTTTTAAAATGATATTCAAATCGTCAGGCCTTAAAATTATAATGAGATGTTTGTATGGCAATGGCCAGAGAAGTGTTTTATAAACAAAGAATTTCTTTGTTACACTACGTTTCAAAGTAGAGTGAATCCAAACAATTTTTATAAAAAAGACTCAGACAACATGAACTACACATTATTAACACAAACACTGACAGCACTGCTCTCTCTAAACATGTTCTGATTTTTAATCCTGTCATCGATTTCAATAATCCTTCCATTTTAACCACTTACCCCAACCATTCAAAATGTCTTCTAAACGAATCCTTACAAATTCACCACCATCCGAACTCTATCAATTTTAAAAAAAGACAAAGGAATCATAACTTCAACTTATAACAATATTTTTGTAACCCTAAAAAAGACACTCACCATTAATTTGTGGTTCCAAATTTAAAAATTGCCGCGCCTCACTATAAACATTTTTCTTATCTCTCCCACCTTTTAAACAGTTTTTTAATTTTTTAAAAATACTCCCTCTTCATTTCAATCTCAACATTCTCAAAGTACTCTTCTCTCCTACCCTAAAGGTATCTTTATCTATTTTATTTTCTCTTATTGTTAATATCATTTTATTTAATTTACTCTGTCACTTTTGTGTTATAATTTCTTTAATTTAAATTTTTCTTATTTTGTTGTAGTGGTTGGTTCCGCAGAGCTGGAAAGCATCAGAGACATTTTCCGTGGTAGCCTGCTTCAAAGGTAGATGACCACAAAATGAAGCAGGGCTACCACGGAAAATGTCTCTGATGTTTTCTTTTTTTGTTATAAATCTATGCACTTTTTCTTAACCATAATGCTGTACAATAATGTATTTTCTCCAATAAATTTTACAGAGCGGCTGAAGAAGGACAACAAATGGTACTCGAAACGAAGAGCAACAAAGAATTCTTTTTCTTTAAAAACTCCTCTGGCCATTGCCGTACAAACATCTCATTATAATTTGTTTTATTATAATATCTAACTTATAATTTAACGCTATAACAAAATATTTCTCTTTCTAATAAAGCTCATGTAGACAAGTTCGTAGTAATGGGTATTAATTTCCCTTGGCAATGACCAGGAATCAACTCAGGTAAACTGAAAGACGTAATTTGTTTTTTCTGAGACCCTATAAAAAGACGCTCTTCAATTTGTGGTCATTCTTCAATTGAACTCTTCTTGTTGTGATTATAAGCTCACTTATAATCTATTAGGCCTGATGGAACATAGTTTTAGCACTCTGCACATAAAGTACTTCTCTCAAGCATGTGTAATTCCATTTGTTCCTCCGACCTGGTCCCAACTCACCCACTGGTATCTATCACCTCAAAAAGGAAGAAGGAGTTCGTAAAATTATTGACCGCTCGTTATAACATTACACTGTAAATGAAAGAGAACCAATCTGATACAGGCCCGATGAGATGATATTGTTTGTTGGTGTAGTACTCAGTACTTTCTTGTCTGTTAGCGTATCATATAAAGTCATGTCTAGGTACTTTGAAGATGGAGACGTATGGTAAAAGCCTGCGATTTAGTAAAGTTAAATTTTTATTGTAACATAATCAATCTTCACAATTTCTATAAAATATTCAACAACTTGAAGAGTTTGGTAAATTCTATTCCGAAAGTCCAGAATTCCTTTCAAGAGATACGGCCCCTAGACTTGATAATATTACATTAATTTCTAATACCATTCTTCTAGGAAGTAATTTTGTAAGGAAGGAATACAAATGTAAGGTGACATACAACAATTAAATTGTATAATGTATATTATATTCGTATACCATACAAATCTTGAGTAACTCGATTAACTCAATTTGTACCAACCGCTCTAAGGGACCAAGACAATGATTTTCTTTCTAGTTTCCCAAAATTGGATTTGCGAATGAAAAAAAAAATAGTTACCTGTACCAATGGTTGTTCAGGATTTATGTATATACCAGGGTCTTTAGCTAGAGCTGCCCTGGATGCTGTCTGACCAGTAATAGGTTGAGACAATACATGCAGTGCTGTGGCTACAGATTGTAGAAGAGTTTCTTCTCCAACGTTAGGTCCAACTGGACGTAAAGATTTTGGCAATTCCATTGCATCTACCTCACAACCATCTTTATCACTGGCTCGCAAACCCTCAAGTCGTTTTTCCCAAAATAACTATAACATAATAGCAGAATAATTTTAGAAAACCTTACGGTTTTTAAAAAAACTCATTATTTTCTTTACTAAATTACCTGTTTTGGTTTTTCCTGAGGGCCATGTTTAAAATCTGTTTTAACTTTGCCTTCTTGCGTTTTATATACTGTAACAGGCTGTTTGAAAATGGAAGCAGTCTGCCTAATTGGTGGGACCAAAGATGCATCATTCCTTACACCTCGACTACTATCAAAAAGAAGGAAATAAAAATTTCAAACAAAACTTTTCAGAATTCCAGTAAAACTACTTCTATCAAAATAATAATAATAATAATTTAATCGTTTGGTTTATTAAAATTTATTTTCAATTTTGATGGTTTTAGTGTGTTAAGGGACATACCTGTAGTCAAATTGTGTAGTCCTAGGTTTTTTAGGCCTGCGAAGTGTGTTACAATCGCTAGTCGTATAATCAAACGCTGTAAGATCTATCGTATCGGTTACTGGTCGAGTAAGATGAGGTTTAGGATCATATCTGTGAGCTTCCGGGCTAAAATATAATGAAGCTAAATTACAAAAAAAAAAACTTGTCAACTTAACGAAAATGTAGAAGTGTACCAATAAGCTGGAAAAGAGTGCCATACTGCGGCTATCCCTTAAAAAACTTTTATTTATGGGTTGCTATGGAAGCAAATTCAACAGGATGAAAGCAATGCTTTATCCCTCCACCAATAATATAAACCAACAAGTGATATAGCCTCCCTTTTAATTTTTAGCGTATCAACCGCAAGCCGGCAAATCTGAGATCGTGATTAAAGGTAAATATTTTGAATATAAAGAAAGTGTAATATTTAGACATCTACTCTAATCAAATATAAAAATTAAACATAACTTATGTTTAGGCAGCAATACAATTCTTTTAAAAATAAGCACAAAACTAAGCCATTATTCGGCGAGATGCGAATAAATAGGCATAAATTATATTTAGGGAAATGTTTCTTTAACATAGTAAGATATTTAAAGCAATAAAATTATTTTGTTCACTTCGGTGTTCACATTTATCATATCATATTATAAATGTGATCTAGAATGATACCTATATTTAAGCAAAGTAACGAAACGATCAACGAGATAATTAATAAAATATAGAAAATATCACTATTTTAGGTGAACCTGAAATACACAAATTGGATAGCAAGGTTGTTTTATAAATAACAGAATATTAGTGACAAAAGTTTTCATTTATAAAAAAATTAGGAACTATTCTCAGTAAAGTTTACAACACAATTAATAGCACCAACGATGGATATCAAGATTAAATCACGTAAATAATTATTAAAAATTATATATTTAAAAGTTAAACTATTGTTTTATTGCATTTTTTATTTTTATTCTAACTGAAGAGGTTAGTTTACTGAAATATAAAAAGAAGTAACACAATTTAGAAATTAGAACAATAACCCTAAATGATAAGAAATTAGTCGTTAAGAAAATTACCTGTAAAAGCTAACATCTATTTTTCCAGAAGAAAAACCTGATTTTCTAATAGCCTCTTCTCTTTGCCAAACTTTTGGTAAACTAGAACATTCATACTTCTTTTTTTCAATTGACATAATTACATAAAAACAATTCCTAACTATAACTACTTTCTAACTCATAAACAAAAATCTAGGTCCCAACCTGTAAAAGAAGTCTTCAATTTCTTCATCTTCAAATGTTGCCATGATCTTTTTCTTATAATCACTTTTTAAAAAAATTCAAAACATCCTTTAGTTAAGTTTTATTTGGAGAAATCTTCGAACTAAGTAGAAGACTTATTATATTATTTGGGTTTGCACGATTAATTTTTAATGTTTTTAGAGTAGTATTTTATTTATTAAGTTGGACTAAATTTAAGTTATATAAATTGAGATGTTCAAATAAAATCATTACCTTTCCAAATACTGTAGTTACGCAGTATGTTCTTAAATTGAGTACTTTTTTTATTTTTTCCTTTTTTCTAATTGAAGTTTAATGAAAATAAAATATTTATGTTAAGTTTCTAAAAAGAAGCAAATCTGTGGTCTTACCTGAAGAGTGAAACCTTCCCGTGAAGGTTAAGCATACTAATAGTTGATTAACGATGCTGTGAGGATAAAGATTGAAACAGTCAAATCATTTTATTGCACACTCGTTATTATGGACGATTATTGGTAATGGAGTTCCGCGCTGGAAGTGAACATAAAAATGGTTTTTGCAAGAGAAAAACATATCAAGTTTTTTAAAAGATTTTTGGATCTCTTACCCGCTAGACTTTCTAGAGCGGATTCAACAAGGTATTTAAAATATTTATTATTTAGAGAAAGACGTGTTTATCTAGTCATTCATTTTTATTTAATTAGGAGATTATTGCTTCATTTTGTACTCCAGAGCTAAGGACCGTCATTATTGCAGATTTCTGTGTGATTTAGTATTCCTTTTAGAATTGAGACGATGTAAGTATTGATAATAATTTGCTTTGTTAACAGCTGGTATCTCAATCATTACTGTCGATAAGATCACCCCTAGAGGAATCTAATACGCAGCTTTCTGTCTACCTGATCCAATTAGTCATACTTTTATTTCACATACTGAACTTTCGAAAATGTGATGGTATTACAGTTGGTTACCAGGTTTTTGTAGTCCGTTTTTCATAATGTAAACTAAAAGTTTACAAAACGTAAATAATTGTAACAGTAGGCGTTAATAACCTTAAAAGTTGATGCGAAATTTTTTTTTATCATTATTCTACTTAAATTAATTTATGGTTTAAAGCTTAAGAAGCTGTGCCTCATCATTTCACTACTCCATTACCGATAGTTAAACCAAACTCACTGAATTCTATTATAAGCCTCTATGATAAGTTGCTTTTGGAATATATCACATTCTGAGATTTTAGTCATTTGTCGACCATCTCATTAAATAATAGATAGCACCTAATAAATCGGAAAAATAAATTCAGATTATAACCTATTTTTCTTTCCGACACTAATTCCCATTTTTGAGGCAATACTATCAACCACTTTAGTAAGTATAAACTTTTTGTTAAATTACAGATTTTCTAATGTAGTTACAATATTCTAAGAATGCCTAATGCCAGATTTCTTTTTTCTTTTCAAGACGAAAATATTACACTTTTCTTGTGCATATCTAACCATAAATTGAAGAACCATTTAGTAAATTTTGCTTAGTGTCATTGGGTTTTTCTCTAAATCAACATTATGGGATTTATAATGTTTTGAAGCGAAGTCTAAGAAATGTTTCAAAGCGATTAACGTAGATTACTTAGTGCCTATTTGCAGTGTTTGAGATGTATATTTTCCGCAGCAGTGACTTCAATTCATGGACACCCTATTCCTCTTTTTCAAATGTATTTTGGATTTCCATAAAAAGCTAAGCTTTGTTCCATCCTTTTTTTTTCTAAAAAGTCATAAGAACTTTTCTTTTGCAGATTGAGTATAGCTTTTTTTGCTATTTCCGGCCTTGAAGTTTTAAACGCGTTAGATGAAATAAATAGTGAAACTAAAAAGGATATTTGCAATTGGATTTACAGTTTAGAAATCTTACCTAGTGAAGGTAAACCAGATTTTAATTAATAAAAAGTATAGTTGCGAAAAAATGCTGCCTAAATGTTAAGTATGTTTATTAATTTTTTAGTCGTTTTTTTCCAGATGGGAATAATGAAAAATGTGGTTTTCAAGGAAGTGATACTTTTAATGTGTTATGTGGGGAAAATAAAGAGCCTTGTAACAAGGCTTATGCAAATGGCCACCTAGCAATGACCTATACAGGTTTAGCTTCACTTGTAACATTAGGAGATGATTTATCTCGTGTAAATAGAAAAGCTGTTATACAAGGTGTAAGAGCTTTACAGCAGAATGATGGAAGGTGAGCAGTAATCAGATTTCAAAGCATTCATCCATTTATCTAATCCATTCAAGGTTAATTTTTTATCATCACACAACTTCATATTTCGTAATCAAGAGTTAGGCCAGGGCACCTCTTCCCTCTTTTAAATCTAAATATGCCACACATGTTACATCTAAACAATGTTTAAAAAGTATAACGTAGCAATTAAGCAGAAGCAATATTTTAATGTAAATAAATTCTAATCATTAATAGCCAAGTTAGATTCAATTAGATTAGATCCTGAGGGGGTTGATTATTAAGCCTACGCTACCGCGACCCTTATATGTCTATTGTGGCACCCATAAGTTAGTGTACTATCTCCTCAGTATTGCTGTTTGATTAGACTAGGAATCTGGAGAGAGACTCTTGGGTGAAGCGTCAGTTTCTTCTTCCCAAAGAGAAGAAACCTCAGCCACACAAGTCCCTCACACTGACACCGTACGCGTAGTGATGTTTTTTCTTCTTCCTGACAAAACCTCACAGGTTGCCCATTATCAGGTCCATGCGACACACACACACACACACACACACATATATATATATATGTATATGTATATGTATGTGTGTATGAATATGTAAGAACAAAATATCTCAAAATCGAAAAATAGCAGCTACTTGGTATTTCGTTAACCAAATTATTGGTTACTGCAACAGACACGAAGCTCTCGGACAAAATTCATCAACCGGAAGTGCGACTTTATTGAATGGTTTTTCCGTTTCACGACTTTCTCGAAAACGACTCCAACGACTTCCTTTAAACTCCGTACACTGTCTACTATGGGTCGATCAAAATATCTTGAATATAAAACTGAGTGCTAGAAACAGGGACAGTCAAAGCAAAGACATTATAAGATTAAGATTGGAAAGGTCACTTGTTTAGTTACTAACTTGGCGCGCGATTAGGTTAATTCCTACTTGGTTAAATTTATTTTATATTAAAAGTCTTTTTAAAGATAGAAATATCTTTTGTAACCACTGCACCATTTCTAAGTACTTAGTATATTATGTAACCTACTAGCAGTATTTAGTGTTTTGAACGTTTATGTACTCGACGACTTTCACAAACTGTTTTCGACCTAAGTCGACTGTATTTACTTCAGTTGCCGATATTCAAGAAGTTTTGGTCGGACTATAACGTCCTATCACTTTTATTAAAACAATTTCCTTGGAAAATTAATTCTTGGGGAACAATAGCATTTATCTTTTTTCTAAAGTACCACATAACTATATGGTACTGAACCCTACATAATATTAGTAAACATAAGAAGTAGTGCCAAATACCAAATTTGTAGAAAACCGGAAGTGCGTCTTTATAGTATAGGTTTTTGAGTTATTTGGAATTTTCTCGAAAACGACTTTACAGTTTTTCTTTAAACTAGGAATATACACAATTGATGGACACCTGTCTCCTTATTTGAAACATTTTAACCGAAAAAATTGATTCAAGGGGTTCTGCAGAATTTTTGGCGTCAAATTTCATATGAGGATGGTTCAGTGTTATCGGAGCACTCTTCTGGAGTATCTGGTGATCTCGTTCCTTTTCTACCTGCTAAGTATTTGTCCCCTCTATCTCTGTATTTGATGCTTTGACAAATGAGTAAAATCTGAAGTGTGAAGATTATTTTATACATAATTGTACTAACAGCGTGTTAGTGTTTCAAACCGGATTTTTAGTTGTTTAGTTACGTTGTCCCCCCGACACACAGAGACCTTTCATTAAAATTGTTTTTCTATTTAATATACATCGACACATGCATTTGCGATGAAAACTTAATTTCAAAAATTCGACTAGTACTTCCTAGCAAAAAAAGGGATTCGCAAGTTTAGTTTTTATACCAAATAAATCAAATTTTTAATAGATTATTGATTAAACACAATTTTTCATTTCATCACATAGCGCAAAATAACTTTTTTTCAAATAGGAGCGAAAATATTTAGAATTTTGTGAAAATTTAGCTCTTAAAATTAATTATTTTATTATAGTTTCTGTGGGACACTGATGGGAAGTGAAAATGACATGAGATTTGTTTACTGTGCATCCTGTATTTGCTATATTCTTCAAGATTGGTCTGGCATGGACATTGATAAAACCGTATCCTATATTACAAAAAGCATGGTGATTTTTATTGATGTATTCTCCATAAACATTAGCCTATTTAGTTTTTAATAATATTAAAAGATATATTTATTTTTTCAGTCTTACGATTATGGTTTCGGCCAGGGTCCTTATTTAGAATCTCACGGTGGTGTTACATATTGTGCTGTAGCTTCCTTGACTCTAATGGGAAAACTTTATAGCGAATTTTCTCAAAAACAGGTTAATTTTTTTTTTATTTCCAGCAAATTCTTGCATTGATGTACTGTCCTTAGTTTGTTATTTAACATATATTTCTTCTTTGCTATTGCAGATTGAAGGTCTTAAAAGATGGGCAGTTATGAGGCAGATTAGTGGATTCCAAGGAAGGGCTAATAAACCCGAAGATACATGCTATTCATTTTGGGTCGGAGCAACACTTAAGGTAATCAATTAATTTTATGTAGAAATTGATGTTGAAGGTACAGAAAAATTTCCAGTCTTCCTGACGCAAGAGATAGTATTGCAACCGTGACAGATTTTAGAATTCTGCAGTTTTCTAGAAATATAAGTAGTATGAAATAGATGTGTGTTTATGTATGTATGTATGTATGTGGCTCGAAACGAAAAACTGCCGTCAGCTCAAAATTGATATTCGATTAAATATCCTAGAGAATCCAAAGAAGTTTAAGAACTAGTACATTATTAGTTCTACAACTTACTTATTATTAAGAATAACTAATATTACATGTCAAGGTTCTTAGGGGGAGAGGACTTCCCCTTTTATGGTTATCTAATATAATATACGATTTCACACCAATATTTTATTAAGCGAAACATAATTATTAGTATAAATTCTAAGTTTGAATAAATTTTGTCAATTACTGGTAATTGGCGTAAGGAAATTAGTTGAAGTTTTTCAAGAGCTTTCTCTCTGTTGCATTATCCAATCCATCTTCTGGTCTTCTTAATTTATTCATCCACTTCTGCCTTAAGAATCATTCTAATAATTGCATATTCTGTTTGCTTATTTACAGATGCTGAATTTTTTTGAAATGGTAGACTATAATGAAAATCGTTCATTTATTATGACTACACAAGATAATTTAACAGGGGGATTTGCTAAGTGGAAAGATTCAGAACCTGATCCATTGCACACATATTTAGGTAAAAAGCTTCACTGAATTTGAATTTGACATTGTGTCGATCATATATTTGTTTTTCTGATGGGGTCGATTTTACATTCGCCATCCAAGATTGAGGTTTGTTTAAATAAGATTTTGTAGAAACTTGATTTTCACCTTTAAAGTTATGCAATTCTTTTTTAAACCAAACTCTGATCTTGGATGAAAGTATGCTATGACGGACACAATTTCATATATGTATATTGTCCTGTATTGTGGATTCCACTCTCTTCTTCAAAGAGATTTATATGTTTCAAACAGTGAATAAACCAAAAACTGAGAGAAAAATGCACTCTCTATGAAGTTAATTTGATTAGCTTACCACTTAAAAAATTCTGAACGTAAATCTTGACATAGTACATATAATAATGGTAGCTTGCGGAATGTTTTGAAAAATGGAATTAAAGAAGTTTCTGAGATGCTGCAATACCTGAATTTCAGTAATCCTTTAATAATGATTTTTTTTTTAATGAGCAGAATTATGGGTATAATCCGACAGCTCTTAAATTTTGGCAAACATTTAAAAAAAATTGCCGCCAAATAATTGCATAAACCAATTATGGGCACTTGGAGGAGTGCTTTTTTTTTAGAGGGGGGGATTTTGTCTGTCCGATACTAAGTTGAAGGTTCTGGAAAACGCTCTGCCAGCTTGGACATTAAGCGTATCTGGAAGGCTATGATATATAACCAGCTTTTTACACACTCTAGTGATACCTGGTAGCGGCGTTGAAGTAAATCTTGTTATTCAGGTAGTACCGATGCATTGGAATTAATGCACTCCCGACCTTTGCTTAGCACAATATGCGACGGCTCCATGCAGCCCACTTTTACAACGGATGACACAAAAGTTTTGCTGTTCTTGAATGGAATTGTTTGTTTATCTGTTCTGTTCTGTATCAGACTTTAATCCTTAACTAGTCATGTTTATCAGAAAGAGAACCTTTCAAACAACGATTGTTCACTCAGTTATCGTATCTCTTTCAAAGCAATACCTGTGCTACTCTTTTATTATGAATTCAGAAAAATTTGAAATTCGTGTACTTTTGCGGCATTATTGGAAACAAAGATTTACTGGAGCGGCTGCTGCTCGAAAAATATGTGAAGTGGAGGGTGAGTGTGTTGTGAATGAAAGGACTGCTCAACGCCACCCTTGAAGATAAACCACATTCTGGGACATTGAGGCTACAGAAAGGGCATTTAATGAAAATCCGTCAACCAGTACCCGCCAACTGTCGACTATTCTTGGGCCTTCTAGGGAAAGAATACGCCGTTATCTCAAATCCCTTGGAAGAAATTTTAGGAGTTGCCAATTTGTACACCATGATTTGACGGCCGCCCAAGCCCAACGTCGGGTAGTCATATGCTCACCAGTCCTAAAGACACTCGTTTTTTGAAAGATTAGTCACTTGTGATGAGAAATGGATCTTTTACCGCAACCCTGACTCACACAAGCATGGTTAAAACCAGGCCAGTTACCAAATCCGGTTGTGAGACATGATAGGTTTGCACATCCTCATACCGCTAGAATAACTCTGAATAATATTGAAGAACTTGATGGTCTAGAACTTCTACCACACCCCGCATATAGCTTGGATAGAAGTGTATCCAAAGTATAACCCCTCGAGTTGGACTGTTGAAAACCTCGCCCCCTCTGACAATTACTTGTTTCGCTCAATGGCTCATTTTTTTCGGGGAAAAAGTTCAATAATCAGAAGGAAGTCGAAAGCGGTGTTCGCGAGTTCTTCAAATCAAAAGATAAAGACTATTACTTGCGAGGTCTTCAACAGTTGGCTGTAGGTGGTTCAAGACAGTCCAACACGAGGGGTTATACTTTGAGGGTTGAGATGTAAGTTGTTATTTTTCAAATATAATTTTATTGTACTCTACAAACACCGACAACTTTTGTGTCATCCAAGTAAATGATTTGCGCTAGGAAGTTTATTGTCCGGTACTATTACACCTTTTCCAGAACTGAAAAAAAAAAACATTGCGTGAGATAAAATTAATACGTAGACAAATGGATAAATGGCACACCAAAAACTTTTTTTGAAGAAGAACTTAATAAAACGTACGTTGGTAGAAGTGTATCCAATTAAGTGGGAATGTAGAAAAGTTTCATTGTAATATTGACGAAGATGAATAAAATTAAAAATTTTTAGTAACAATTACTTTAGAAACATCTCTAGTAGCATATTGGTGGCAATGCATTTGGTTTTGTAGCCATCCACTGCCTGCAATATACGATCGAATAATTTGTTTCACTTTCATTATTTTTCCTCCATAAATTCGGAAAGATTAGTATCGAAAGGCGAAAAGTTCCTTATAATGTTTTTTTAACTATATTAATGTGCTTTCTAGGTATAAATGGATTGAGTTTTATTGGCGAAGAAGGCCTTTTAGAAGTTGATCCTGCCTTAAATATAAGCGTTAGAGCTATGAAATTTCTAAATAAATTGCAGCAATCGTGGATTAATTAAAAAAAAAAAATTATCTATTGTATGATGTGAGGTATTAAGTTTTTTATTTTTTAAACAAATAGTAACTGCAAAAACATGCCTAATTGTAGCTTTATTAGGGTTAGTGGAAAAAAATCCATTACAAGGTTTATTTTATTATATTATTATTTTTATAAATATATACTTTACAGTATTCGAAATAGTTGGAAGGTCCCACCGTCCTTTTTTTTTTAAACAAAAAATAATAACCATAATGGTATTTGTCTGATGTCTTATTGAGAGGTAATTAGTATCCATAATTTGTTTGAAACTACTTTTCTGTAAGCGCCTATCGCTAATTCCAAACATAACAGTTTTCCTTGAATTTCAATAGTTCTTGAACAGACTTGTATATATTCTTTCAAAATTTTTAAAATATTTGAGCTTAGGTCGTAGTGGAGAAACGGCAAGACTGTTAAGTTTATTTGTTGAATATAAGGAATCTGTATTGGAATTCCATATACATTCCAAATAATCCGCTTATCTCAATGCTAACGCTCTTCTTTAATCTTCGGAGCGGTTCCGTTTATTTTCCCCGAACTGGATGTTCGCAATGTTGTGAAGAAAACAGGAAATCTACAATTAGTAGATCCTGCATATATCAGAATCTCGGCGAGTAAGTCTTGCATTTGCTAAGCTGGCCATACAACACCGCTCCAAATCGTCTCTTAATGGGAGGGAATTTACGTCAACTGTTGGTTATTCTGTATAAAAAAAAAATAAGTTTCATCGAAACTGTCGCTAATTGTAAATGTTCCAAGAAGTTGAAATTATTGGCCGATAGTTGGATTTCTATTAATTCAAAAACGCAATCAAAATTACTGATGTTGAACTTTGTTTTAGTGAGTCAATGTAAAAATTTTGTAATTACATATCGCATATTGATATTTGATATTAATAATTTAAACATTCATTTAAATAGAAGAAACATCAGGATGATTAATAGAATCACATTCAATTATGGGACATGTGGTGCATACTTAAATAGAATAGGAAGAGCTAGTACGTGTACAGTATGCGGTAGAAGACTTGAAAATCTGGAGCACATTCTGATGGAATGTAAAAAATATAGTTGCTATAGAGATATTTTGTTCAGTTTCCTTCATAAGAACATTTCAAGTCCATTTAATTACACTATTATCACATAGGAAGTTAGGTCCATGAATATAGATTTAATAGGACGTATTAATGGTGGAAATTATAAGTTCAAATGATTTGTTTTAGCATTTAGGTATAATTGTAAACTAATGAACTAATATTAGTAAGAATTTTGAATATTGAACAGATGCTTCTTGATTCGTCCGACGGCTAATGGCTTCATCGGCAAAGAAAAAATATTCGTAAAACTTCATAATCAACTACACAACACGTCCGAAAGTTACTATAATGAAAAATTATTTTATAACAAGAAATATGCTGCCGCAGAGATTATTTGATCCTAAATATTTTTAAAATGCATATTTAAATTTTTCGTAGAACGAGTTAAGCAGAGTTTTCTATTCTTCAATGTGAAACACTCACGCGACATTTCTATTCACTTTGTTCCATTTGACAATTATTTTTATCGCAACGGGATTTTTGATTATATTTTATAAGGTACTTAATATTACATGGTTAGAAAATACTACTGAATGCCATTTAGAGGAAAGCATAGCGCTCCTAGGCCTTTAAAATGCTCAATTACTCAGAAAATTGTTTCAAATAAAGATATTGTTGGGAATTTATTATTAATGATGGTTGCCCGAAGGCGCGGGACCTAAGCTTATCCTGCCCCCCATATCTACTCTCACAAAAACTCCCCCAGCAATCTACCGGTCCGACTACAATACCTCAAGATATCACTAAACTCCAGCTCTCCCAAGCATTCCCTTCAGAGTGTTGCGCTCCCAAATAAACGAAACGTAGTATTCGGCGGAACAAGGACACTCACCTTGGAGGTTGCACACCGTTTCCCTGACTCTCTCATCACAGTTCCGACATAAGGGACTAAACGTCCTGGCTATTTTGTGCAAATGACCGGCTTCCCAAGCGTGTCCAGTCAACACATCTACCAGGACCTTCAATTGCATTCTGCTCAGGGAGTGAAGATACTTCACGTCTTCTTGTCTTATATCTTTTATAAATCTTTTAGCACCCCACCGCAACGTCCAGTGTTTCTCCAGTACCCTTTTCCTCCATTGTTTAACTTCTCTGCTTTAGAATTGCTTAGTGACGGCTTCTGTTGGTTCGAGACCACAAAATGGCAGTGTGGGTCGTCCCGGCCTTAGCCAGCTCATCAGTCCTCTCATTTCTCTTTATATGCGCATGGCCCCAGGGTACCTTGCTCCTCTGAGTGAGGCCATTAAGTCTTCTCCTACATTAGGTTAGAGCTCAGACTAAACCCTTTTTATTGTAGTAAGTAAAACTATAGAAGTCTTGTCCGGATTTACCAACAAACCATGCATTCTATACCAATTCTCCATATGTGTCAGTCCCGACTGCATTAGATCACTTAGCTCGCTCAGATACTATTCCGTCAGTATCTCTTCTGACTAAGACTAGCCTCTTTAGGTGCTCTTGAGTCAACAATGTCTCGTTAGGAGACATGTCAGCTGCGAATTTATTTTTGCTGATGTTGATGCAGACCTCTGACCTTTCCCGGTCACACTCGGACAACTTTAATAAAACTCGTATACTTCTAAACACACAAACGCCTTTTACTTTTATTAGAAATTTCCTTAAAATAATTAGGTGTTTTGAAAGTTCAGGGGGGGGAGGATAATCGTTCAGATTTCTTCTAAAGTACCAGTACGGTCCAATGTATGGGTCTTTCACCTATATAAATAGTAAGATGCATTAAAAAATTGCTAGAATTCCAAATTTGAAGAAAATCTGTTCACCAGAAGAACGACTCTATAAGTTTTTATTTTGAAATTTTCTCCGAATCATCTGTAACTATGTTCTTTGAACTTAGATTAGCGACTACTCAGATATAAATGTATCACTTTTATTTTAAACTTTTTCCAGAAAAATTTATTTTAAAGGAGTTTTGGGGAACCTGTTACCTAGCATTTCAAATACACTCAAATACTATAAAATTCGAAATACGTATAATGTAAATACACTCAAGACTACTGAGTGCTAACTATCCCCCACCTCTTTACTCACTCAAGTGACTACTTCCCATGAGTGCTAACCAATATCCCACCACCTCTTTATAAATTCGAAATACTATAATGTAAATACACTCAAGTGACTACTTCCCACCACTTCTTTATAAATTCGAAATACTATAATGTAAATACACTCAAGTGACTACTTCCCATGAGTGCTAACCAATATCCCACCAACTCTTTATATTGGGCAACTGAATAATGTGTTTTCGGAGAAAATTTGGCAAAATTTTAATTGTATTAAGTGCAGCGTTTCACATCATATTTCTGGATTAATATCCATCCATGGAGAGACACCATTTTCTAGTGATTTTTTAATCTTCGTTGTATTGTTTTATTTCCTTAAAATTTACCACTTAGCAACTATGACAATGTTATTTTAGCATATTTCATCAGACAGGAGTTAACGTGATCCGTCCACTTAGAAAGAAGTTAGTCAATCACTAGGCTCCATTAAAAGAGTACAATACCCTTCCTTGAAGACAGCCGTAGATTGCACTGATCTTGATAATCTTTTGGGCCACCAGGATCTCCTCTGTTTTTTTTTGGGGGGGCAACATCGCATTTTCCTGTGGTTAAGTCGTTCACTCCCGCTTAAGGAAGGCACAAATGGCTGTTTCTTTAACATCAAGAGCCCTCTGGATCATATTCTTTAGAAAATGCAGAGCGATATCCGTTGATATTCCCGCTCGGTATACATATTATACATATTGGCATAGGTGAAAAGGCAGCCTCCCCAGTACCTCTCTCTTATATATTATCCATATCGATGTAAGGCAGATAGGCCTAACAAATTTTGGAGGAGTGACATCTTTCTTCCCTGCTTTCGGGATGATTGCTGTATATCCCGAGTGCCTAACTGCTCGAGTTATTTAACCAGATGTGGAAGGATGTCCCTTAGGCCCTTCTAAGGAAGGGCAAGTAGGATCCCTCTACCACACTGAGGGACTTGAAAAGCTGGAAGTCGCTTAGCCCCTATTCAAACCTATAAATGGATTTAATTACCCCCCAAATCAGCTGGGCGCGAAAATAGTGAATGTACACAAAAATTTTTCTCCGTGTTTAATATCTTCTTAAAGTTATTAAAAGTGTTTTTTAGAGTTCACTTCTAGCTATTTTAGAGTGCACATCTATTCTGACTAATATTTGAAAGTTTAAATTTATTTTAAACATTCAGCGAAGAGGTGAAACTGTGTGTGTGTCTCTGCAACGTTGTTGGTCATAGTGCAGGTAAATCAGAGCAGATACATTCAGGCGTATGTACATTTTACTTGTTACCAAGCAGTTTTTAATTATACTTAATATCCCTAACTGTATAATTTTCTCCTAAATTTCATTTTTCATTAATTAACAATAATTATTGCGGCCAATGGGCCTTAGCGATACAGAAGTCGACTCCAAGTCAATTACTGACGATGACAATGAGTGGTACGCATCTTCAAAAAAAACTAAAAAGGCCTAATACTTCTGGCAAAAGTAAAGGGAAAAAGCCAGTGTCAAGTACGAAACTGAGAAGTGCGTCAATTTCTTCGAATAATCTAATCGATCAACAGTTCAAGGAGCTGGCGGAATACAGCCTAACAATGCAGCCTCAACATCAACTGATATGACTTCAGCTTTCTTCACGCCAAATCCTTTTGCACCTCTCACGGTTGATGAGACAACCCCTGCAACCAATAAAAATCCTGCTGATAAATACAAACCTCCACCCATACAATGTTAGCAATTACATGGAACTCTGTAAAGTGTTATCAAGTCTTATCGGCCCACAGTCATTATCATGCAAGTCTAGGGTAACAGAAATAAAAATAAATACTACAACCGTAGCTGCATACAGAGCAGTAGTTATATCTGAGAGATAAAGGTGCAGACTGCCTAGGTTTCGATATTTACATCAAACTACGCCCATGGAGGCTATTAAGGAAGAAATTGAACTGCTAGGTTTCAAAGTGCCTCCAAAGTATTACACCCAGTCAGCAAAGCTCCATTGCCATTATTCTTCGTTGACCTTGAACCCCAACAGAATAATTCTGATATTTTTAAAATAACCAATCTTCTTTACACTCAAATCAAAGTAGAAGAACCACATAAGACTACGGAAATTATCCAGTGTAAGCAATGCCAGCAATACGGGCATTCCAAAAGTTATTGCAACCATCCCCCAAGATGCGTTAAGTGCGCTGGAAATCATTTTACATCTGCATGTAATAAACCAAGGATGCTCCTCCAAAGTGTGCCCTGTGTCTGGGGGAGCATTCAGGCAACTGGCGGGGTTGTGTGATACATAAAGAACTACAGAGACTAAGAAGAGACAGTGAACGAGAACGTAGAGTATCACCTCCAACAAGAATAGTTTACGCACCAAACCTAACGACCAATATTTTCCCAACCTTCCACAACGTCAGCAGCAGCCGCAACAACAGCAGCAGCAGCAGAACAACAACAACAACAACAACAAAGATCAAATCGACATGTGTCCTATGCAGAGATCGTGAGGTCGCTCCCGCCTCAGCCATCCAGTATTCCTATCCCCCCTTCTTCCAATGATATCACCTCCCTATTAAGCACATTCATTAATGAATTTAAGTCCTTAATTAATCCTCTTATTACACTTCTCACCACCATCGTCAGTGAACTACTTCCTCGTCATAACAGAACATAAATTCCCCAACTCACTATTCCCTTTCCATTCTTCTATGGAACGCCAACGAACTGACATCCCACAGAAACGAACTGGACGTATTTTTACATGACCGAAGAATCGACGTGGTACTGATTACCGAAACTCATTTCACTAGCAGATCATACTTTAAAATACGAGACTATACCACATACAGAACCGACCATCCCGATGACACAGCGCATGGGGTACAGCAATATTAATTCGAAGCTCCTTCCCCCAATACCTCGTCCCAAGCAATCCTACAGATTCCCTTCAATCAACCATCGTTTTCTTAGAATCAAATCCGTTTTCCTTCAAAATTGCTGCTGTGTACTGCCCTCCAAATAAACCTCTCACCAGTCAACAATTCTTATCATTTTTCACAACCCTGGGTCCAAAATTCATTTCTGGTGGCGACTACAACGCGAAACATCCGCGGTGGGGATGTCGTGTGGCAAATCACGTGGACGTATTCTCCTTGATGCTCTATATCGTACTTCTTATTGCTTCCTGTCTCCTCCACAGCCCACTTACTGGCCAACATCTCAGTCCAAATTACCTGACATACTAGATTTCTTTATTACCTCACAAACTACTTCCATCCACTCTGATATATTCACAGTCAATGATCTCTCCTCTGATCACATTCCAGTCCTCCTCGTCCTCGACACACTACCCACAACCACGAACTACACACCTACGCTGACGCCTGGACCTACTAATTGGAGATTGTTCCAAGAACATTTAGAGCAAAAAATAGATTTGAATATTTCTTTAAAGACTAGAGAAGAGATTGACGACGCTGTCCATTACTTAACTTACTCAATACAAACTGCTGCTTGGGACTCAACACGAATCATTAAGAAAAATACCACACACTACACGGACAATTTACTACTACATATCAGAAAGTTAATAACTAAGAAACGTCGAGCTAGATCAATTTGGCACCAAACTCGGTATCCATCAGACAAAAGAATATACAACAAACTGACCAGACAGCTGAAATCTGCCCTAACAAAACTAAAAGTGGACAGACACAATGATTACACAGCATCTCTCACAACTGAAAATAAATCTTTATGGACTGCAACGCGACGAATTCTTTCCTTTAAAAACACACCATCACCACTCCGTAAAGATAATGGAATGTGGGCCATAACTGATGACGAAAAAGCAGACTTGTTTGCCCAATACCTAACCACAGTCTTCCAAGCTCATCCTGACACATCTGATCCTGATTTTACACATCAAATACAGACAGACCTAGATATCCCTCTCCAACTCTCTCCTCCTCCCAAGGCGTTTACCCCTTCCGAAGTTTCTCACATCATAAAACACCTACCATCCAAAAAAGCGCCAGGCTTTGACTTAATTACATCAAAAATCCTATCTCATCTCCCAAAGAAAGCAATAGTACTTCTTACAACAATATACAATTCAGTTCTCCGAACCACTTACTTTCCTCTAGAATGGAAATTCTCTGTAATAAAAATGATACCTAAACCCTCCAAACCTCATCATCTCCTAACTTCCTACCGACCGATAAGTCTCTTACCCCTGATGGGTAAGATTCTTGAAAAACTCATCCTCAAGAGAATTCACAATCTCCTTGAAGACTCTGAAGTAATACCCAACCATCAGTTCGGATTTCGAAGCCTACATTCCACCGTTCACCAATGCCATCGCGTTGTAGACGTCATCGCTTCCTCTCTTGAGCGAAAACAGTATTGTTCTGGGGCTTTCTTAGATATTGCGCAAGCATTTGATAGGGTATGGCACCATGGGCTGCTGTGGAAACTCAAGAGCATCCTTCCTTATACCTATTACCTCATCCTTAATTCTTATCTCTCACACAGATATTTCGGTGTAAGTGTTGGGCACTCCTTGTCTTCCTATTACCTTTTAGCAGCTGGTGTCCCACAGGGAAGTACCCTTGCTCCCATTCTCTTCACAATATATACTGCCGATATTCCAACCAATCCGAACACTCATATCTTTACCTACGCAGATGACACAGCCATTCTTTCCCCACATCCCGATCCTGTCCTAAGCACACGTAACCTTCAGCAACATTTGCAATCCCTAGAGAAATGGTTTTGCAGATGGAGAATGAAGGTTAACGTCCAAAAAAGCAAAAATATAACGTTCACCCTAAGACGTGCCATTTGTCCTCCAGTTCATATGAACCACATCTTATTACCATGCGTTGATACAATTAAATATCTAGGACTCTATATAGACAAACGCCTGACATGGAACCCACATACAAGACTGAAACGAAACGAAGTAAAAAAACGTTACAGCCTACTCAAGCGACTACTAGACAGACGCTCAAAACTAACTTTAAACAACAAATTACTTATCTACAATCTCCTATTAAAACCAATTTGGACTTACGGACTCGAGTTATGGGGCTCAACCAAGCGTTCCAACATCCACCGCCTCCAAACCCTACAATCCAAAATACTCCGTTGTATAACCAATGCTCCATTTTACGTTTCTAACCTGACAATACATTCCGATCTCCAGATTCCATTTATAAGTGACCTGGTCCAAATACGATACCGCAAATTTCACACCCGTCTCGCACATCATCACAATCCATTAATTCACCAACTTTCCTCAGCAGCCATTCCAGATAACCCTCCTCGACGACTGAGGCGGCAGTGGCCTCGTGATCTCTTATAAGTGCGCAGCGAAATAATGTGGAGGGTCACCACTGGGTGATTTCTCCATTCCCGTGATTGTAAGTCATCTCATTTACTGTTGCTGGTTACGCAAGCGTACCAGCAGTTGTAAATTTTCAAATAAATTAAAAAAAAAAAAAAAATTACCTCCCATTCAGTCCTATTCGGTCTTCTGGGCTTATCTCCCTCAATTTTATCATCTCAGGAAGAAATTGTTAAATTCGTTAGAATTTTCATGCAATCATTCTTTTATGGTTCCTCAGGTTAATCACCCCATCTCCGAACCCCTCTAGGCTGAGCATAATAATCTTATAGTCAAACAGGGAGGAATTGCAAGCCTTTCCAGGTGCTGATGAATTGCCTTATGTCGGACTGCCAATCGTGAGATCTAAAACTTCTTCCCATACCTAGTCATAAAGATGGGTGACGCCCCCACGTTTTGTATGTCTAGCTAAATTAAAGAATAAGCTTTTAAAGGACTCACCTCTTCTTTGTTCCTCATAAGATGTTCTGGACATTGGCATCGCAACCGATTAGAAGTCACAGATTTTGCGCCTGGCAGCATTTCAGTAACTTCTGCAGTGTAACCAAACGCTATTACAACGCTGTACCTGCAACCTAAAGTTCTTTAAATTCCGTGTCATAAATTCTAAAAGACATTAATGTAATTAATGTTATTTCTAATCAAATTGCAGGCCCCCTGATTCTACACTATTTGCATCTCATAATATCTTGCCATCCTCACTTCACAGTCCTTTATCATCTTTTCTGACCTGTTTCTAATCCAAACAGCTGTTTAATATACAACCTCGTTATGGTGGCAGATGCTTCTTGAGTGTGGTTTAAGTTTATCTGGGCAAACCTGGTGCCAATTCCCGAAACAGACTTACTCGTGGTGGGAGGGAGGCAAATTGCCTTAGGCTCTTCTTTCATAGGCGACTCCTGAGGTTGGTATTTCACTGGTTAGTATTTTTTCCGTGAGGTTAAAACAGCCACAGATACTTGTCTTAAGCCGCTACTATTTCTACTTTTTTTGGAGCAGTTATACTTAGCGACAGTTTGGAGTAATTATCCGGGAGAAAAGTTCAAAATAAAAAAAAAATATGAAAAACCAACAGACATCAATTAATTGTTGAATACTAGTGTCGGTTGCTAGTACGTACATGTTAAAATATAAATCAAAGCTCTAGTTACAATAATGCTTCTATTCATTTTTCGAATACTGATCTTCTTTAAGTATTATTCCAATTTCATTTCTATTATTTTGTTTAAAGGAACATTAGTTCTTTGTAAAATATGTAGTATATAAGTTATTTATAGAATGAAATATAAAACTGGGAATTAGTTTTGTAATTATAGATATTGAAGCTAGTTATTTGTAAGAACATTGACAAATTGTTCCTATTTTAAATAAATGTTAATATTTTTATTTTTTTTTTATTTTGTGCGAATTGACGTTTATTGATTATGAAAGTTGTTTAATTCAAAAGTTTTAATTTACTGCTACAAGAATATTACTTTTTTTTTTATCTCATAATAAATGAAATATGTTAATTATATAAAACATCTTTGTGCGCTTTAATGTTTGTTTAATTATCATTGTTTTAGTTTTTTTTCTGCTTCTTTTTCTTGTTTTCCTTTTAATTATTTCCAATTTGATTTTTGTTGGAATTTGTCTAGAAACACTAGTTGGAAATAAATAGAAATGTGACAGAGTGTTTTTAAATTTGTTTATAACTGAATTGTAAATTTTTTTTATTTTATTTTTTAACGATATTACTTTTTATTATAGAAAAAAACTGCATTAATTATTAATGATAACTGCATTAAATTTATATCACAAACCGCCCTACTCTATTTGGAATATTTCGGATTTTTTTTTTTCATTTTCAAATACAAAATTATTGTAACATAAATAATAGTTTAGTTTGGCCGTTGTTATTTAAAAGAAGCCAAAATGATTGGTGTTGGCAGAGACCAAAAAAAAAAATTTTCAATTTTGGAAAAAGTTTATCTTTTCGGGTTTCAGACTTTTCCGAGTCCTTTTTCAGGAACTATATGGAAATAAATTAAAGAAAAAAAAACAGAAAATTGTGACTACTAGGAAGTAACTAACAGTTAAAATGTAAACAATGGATGACAGATTTCATAGTAGGAGAGTAAGGTAGGAGAAATCTCCTACAGTTGAAATATATATATTTATTATATATAAAAGGAAGTAACATACTAAAAATGTATAGAAAATTGAACCAAACATTAAAAAATAAAAATTAAAATAGAGATGATATCTGTCAAAGAGAGATAGACGAGCGTTAAAAGTTGGAAAGAGGATAGCCGTTGGAGTTGGAAGCCGTTTCAAGGTTTGGAATAGGTGTTTAGTGCTGAGGGATTATGGAAATCAAAGAAATTAGGGCCTTAGAAAGAGTGCGTGTTTTTTGTGGGCTGTACTGTTTCTTTGTTAGCTATTTGCAGTTCATTTTGTCAGTCTCTTTTGTGAGTGTTATTGATTCACCATTATAACATGACACATGTGTGGTGCATTATTATTATTTGTTTGTGGGGAGGGGCCAACCCCTAAGCTATCCCAGAGCCTCACTGGGCTCATATCCCCCCCCAAACAACAAACCGGGTCTAGAACAAATATCCAGACCCGGGTCTAATCCATCTAAGATTCACCGCATCTTAGACAATAACCTTAAGGGGAAATAGTCTAAGCTCTTCCACAGACATCCTGTTCCGACCAAAGGTCCTGAACCTAATTTCTTCATAACCCAGGCAATCTGTTTGGATGGATGTTTCCTCCTCTGTCTCAAAGACTCTACAAAATGGATCCAGCATGAGCCCCATGACATAGAGTAAGGCCCATAAAGTCCAGTAAGGGATCCAACCAGATGCCTGAGAGATCTCTGGGAAAGACACAGCAACGTCTCACTAATAACCCTGTCCGGACCCCCGATGAGCATTTTGGACTGCCGACAACCAACTGTGTTAATCCATAAGGATGAATGCTGTGAAGCTGTCCATGACTGGAAGCCTGACAGAAATGTGCCAGAAGACACGCAAACAGCAGGCTTGGGACCAATGAAAGGGAAAGAGACGCCTAATTTGGCAAAACTATCCACCTCCTCATTGAGGAATGGGGAATGTGTGGTGCAGTGCAAAATATATGATAAACTGTGTTAGTTTGGTCATAGATATCAATGGGGTCTTTTTTATTCTTTTTAAAATATTTTTTATTTTTCTACTGTCTAATGCCTCACTCTTTGTTTACACTTAATCATTAGTTACCATTACTTGTAATTTTCTTGTTTTTTTTCTTGAAATAATTATTTTTAAATTCTACTTCAAAATAGATAAGTGAAAAAAATGTAAAGTATAAATGCCAATTTTTATGATTATTCTCTCAGAATCACAATGAATTTTTTGTTAGCTTATTATTTTGAATTTTTAATTAATAATTTGAAAATTATTTCCTTTGACGTAAATAAAATTAACAACCTAGACTGATTTGATTATTTGAGTAAATTGTTTTTTAAACAACATAAAATGTGCACAATTTATAAATAAAATGATATTTTTTGTTCAAGGTAACTAAGCTGTTTTTTTTTTTGTGATTTTTAAAAGCAAAATATATTGCCATAAATGGATTTCATGTAATTTCTCCATTTCATTATTCTAAAAAAATATCATTAATAGAAGAGTATCAAATTATTAGCACAGCAATATCTCGATTAGCTCGACTCATTTTGGTCCCGCCGAAATCTTGGAATATTTAAAATCAGATTCTCTTTTTATTTTTATTGTGTACATATTATAAATAAAAAATTATTTACAAATAAAATAAAAAATTTATAAGCGTGGTATCAAGAACTTTTTTCGTTATTTTTTTCAGTTATCATCTATTCTATGCTAAAAATTAATAGCAATGTAAATTTATGCAAATGTTCTTATAAGTATATAATTGAATAAAATAAACTTAAAAAACAAATTTTTCTTTTTTATTACCTAAAAATATTAAAGCATAAGTAATAAAACCGGACTGATTGAAGCAGCTCTATTGGAGTTATTGCTGTTGTTGATATTTTTAAAAAAATTATTACATTTTGCATTTTACCGAACATTAAAACATGTCAGGCCGTCCGGAAATTAGCAGATTACAACATTTTTTTCATTTATTGTAGTTGCTTTGTTTACGAGAAATTCATAGATTTTGTTTATATAGAAATTATACATTATTAATTAAGTTTAATAATAACCTTTAGTTTTTTTAATAATTAACGACATCATTTGGAGAAATTTGAAATCCATGATTTTTCATAGCATTTATTTCAAAAATTGCATTTTTTTTTTAAATTAATCTGGAATAAAAGTTGTAGACAAATTTAGAAGCAAAATCAATAAAAATAACTAAAACCTTGGAAGGGATTGCTTCAGTGGTAGCGCGCTGGACTCTCACTTGCGGTCCCCAAGTTCGAGGCCAATGCTAACCCTTAGATATTTTCTTCCTAGCAGCCTTCAACAGCTCACTGTCTGGAAGCCGGTGGTGCACTGCGAAGGCACCGAGTGCCATGGCCGCCTTAAAAAAAGTATGTTGACGCGCCTAAAAAAAAAATATACATAAATAAAATAAAAATAACTGAAATCTTAACCCATGAAGGGGTTAAGGCCTGCCAGATGGCGATTTTTTATTGAGGGGGCTCATGGTAAGAATGTATAGTTCTAGTCACCACTATCTGGCCGATATTACTTGTAACACAGTTATTCTCAGATGCTGAGTTAATGTCGTTTTCTGTCTCTGCGGATATGAAACTGACTTCTTGCACCAAAATCATGAATACTAAATATAAATAAATTTAGCGTACAAAAATACCAGGCAACCTACTTTTTTGTATCAGTGGTTCATGACTAATTTGAACAAAATAAATTTGGCAAAAATAAAGTGCAGCTGTAGTTAATTGAAGAAAAAATTTAAGAAAAGTGAAATAATTTAAAATTTGTAATCCATAAAAATTGCAAATAAAAGTTGAAAAAAAAAAAATGATAGCAATATTGATTATAAACGGATTTGGTATTTTCTCAATTATTCAGTGTTCGTTGCTTGAAATGAGCAACAGTATGCATGCAAGTGTTCAAATATTACGCTTCGATTTTCCTCTGGGATTTTTATGGTCTATACTTTTTTAATGGATTGATGTGATTGTCAACATCAATTTTGATGGGTTAGTTTTCAGAGATTATACGTTTTGATTAGTATTCTTTTTCATTTAATTCTGCGCATTTCAGTTTTTGCCGCTCATAGTGAATTAAACGAACACATTCATCCACTCGTACTGAAAATGTCCAAACTTTAAAGCCAGTTATCTAGTGAACAATTTTAAGTATTCATAGATGTTTAATTATTTTTTTTTCATAACAAATGAAGTTTTTTGAATAAATAGAAACAAGGTATTGTATAAATTTTAGTATTGCTTGTTAAAGTTATTCCCAGGAAGAAGCGTTTTCCTGCTTAAAACCTCAGGATTTCTTTATAATTTTTATATTAATTTCTCGAAAACGAAGCGGCATGAGCAAATCATTGAAGGAATAAATTTGTCACAGTTACTTAGCTTTCTGATGCAGTTCTTTTTATCACATTTAAAATGGTGAACGTTATGTATACAAAAGAGTTCGAATAGACTCATGAGGTTATTTAACAATATCTTCATTACTAACTAACTACTTACTAACTATAGTCTACTTATAGTATAGCATATCTACTTATACTATACTTATACTGTATATACTATATTACTATACTATATACTATACTTATACTATAGTATAACTACTTACTAACTAAGTAAGTTATTGTTGTGGTGGTTGGTTCCGCAGAGCTGGAAAGCATCAGAGACATTTTCCGTGGTAGTCTGCTTCATTTTGTGGCGTCATCAACCGGTTTCGGGCGTTCGCCCATCTTCAGGATGCGTTTGTCAGACAGTGTGATAACACAGACTTGCACAGAGCAAATTCAGTTTATACACTCACTATGAGTGTATAAATGAGTGTATACTCATGAGTATATAGACTGAATTTGCTCTGTGCAAGTCTGTGTTATCACACTGTCTAACAAACGCATCCTGAAGATGGGCGAACGCCCGAAACCGATCGATGACCACAAAATGAAGAAGCAGGCTACCCCGGAAAATGTCTCTAATAAGTAAGTTATATTTAACATATTTACTAAGTTATGTTATGAAAATCAGATACAAAATATAAATTGCAGTTAGTTTTTCGGAACTTTTATTATGGCTGGTTGTGTTAAACATCATACATTGAAAGCCAAAAATTAGCCCCCCCCCATTATGAGGGTATAATTATATTGTGATATATATAAAGATTATAAGAGATTACTCTTCTTTTTTTTTCGTTTATAGTAATGTTTACTTCTATGCAAATGCCTGTTATTCATTGAGAGAATAAAGTTTAATATACAATTCATTATAGAATGAAAGTCCAAGTTGGAAAGAGATGTGCACAGATTGTAAAACAGATAATGGAGAATAAAACCATGTTTGTTGGTTTAAAGAAACAGTGTTGCGCTTATTCAATGTGTTTGGTTGAAACTTTTATATACAAAAATATCCCAGAAAAGATTACCCGTTTATTTATCCCAGAAAACCTGCTAACGCGATCTTATATCTTTGATTTTTCTAAGATTTATAATTTGACCATTATATTTTTATGAAGGTGGCGAAAACAGCCTGAGAGCATAATTAAATAGAAAATATTTTAATTGAATCTTATATTTTATTATACATTAAACTCCTTTTTGTTGAAAAGTTTATCACCTCATTAAATTTTATTTGATATTAAAAAAAAATTACAGAAACTTTTTAAGAAGCAAAATTTGTTAATGTATGCTATTTTAGGATTGTTGCTATTCAGATGATATGAATGTTAGAGGTAGTATCCATACATTATAATATTAAAATGTGTATTATAAATAATTATTAAACTAGGTGCATATTTCCTTTGATACATTCTAGACAAATTTTACCAACAATTTAGGGCTTGAGACAAGTTTGAGATAGAAAAAATAATTGTTATGAATTTGCTAATTGAAATTAAGTATAAATTTAAATGAATTGATAGAAACTACTTTATTTTAAACAAAAGTAAAACTAACTAAAAAATTATTGGCAATTTATAATATAAAAAAAAAAATATATAAATGTTTATTACGCACAAACTAGCAGTAATAGAAAGGTTTATCATTTCAAAACATTTATCATATACATTGATTTGTTAAATGCATAAATGCAATTTGGTCCAAGTTTATAGGATTGGCAGTTTTTTTCGTAAACTATTTCAATTAGAAACGAATTTAAAATGATGTCTAGTTAATTTTCTTGAAAAAAATAAAGAGTATTTAGGTTCAAACTGTTGTAAATAACTTATGCGAAATACTCAAGCGATTTTAAAAAGTATATAACCTTTGCTTTTTAAATGAAACCAAAATATACACTTCTGTCGTCTTGAAAAGGGATGTCATAGACTATCGATGCATCTTCTTGGACATATCTAAGAGCCTTGGATTGTATTTGGTTTACTGGCTTATTCTAGAAGCTCAAGCGAATTTTATATAGCAGTTACTGTCTTATCCTGAAGTCATATTTAACAGACCACTTCTTGCTAGAAAATTAAGGTCTCAAATTATCTTACTCTAGACGGGCACATTACGACAGGAGAAGTCCCCATATTCGATATAACTGTTGATATTCCTACACAACCTTAACTAGCAGCTTTTAGAGTTATATGGTAATGCTACAGCAATCCTTTCTCTTCAATAATCTTTTCATTGTAAAGGCTCCCTCCAATTTCATCTCTAATAATCTAGAGTCCTGGTCTAATCGAAAAAGTAAAAATCAACCCAATCAAATGTAAATATATTGTACTTACCTAAATAAGGATTTCTGGTTATGTGGTATGTCCTCACGCGTTGTTCTAGTGGCTAGCGCACTCGCCTTTCGTGCGAGAATTCAGGGTTCGATTCACGTGAGGGCAAAGTCGATGTTGACCCAGCATCGAGATAAAAAGTGGGAAGCTACAGTGAGTAGCGCCCTAGGTAGCGAAGGCCGGAATTAAACGGCGTGGGAACTGCGGCGTGCTTACCACACGCCCCCCATTCAAATCGCCGTCTGGCAAGCTTTGGTTCTTCACGGGCTGTTGCGTCATAGAGAGGGGGGTTATGTGGTATTGTTATCATCTGAAGGCACGCAGTATATTGATGTTTATGTAGTTAAACGATTGACATGGAATCCATATTGAAACTTAAACAAATTTCCTTCATACAGAATTCTCTACAGACAACCAAATTATTATAATAGTTACAATATAATAGACGACTATAAACCACACTGCTTGTTTTTGAAACATTTTACAAAGAAAATATAATGTAAGGGAGGCTTGAATGAAGTATCATTGATGCTGCACTCATTCAAGATACTGCATAGGTCACTCTATCTATGTTAAGTGTAATGTAAAATTGTTTGAAAAAAAATGGTACACCAAGTTGAGAAATGCAATGCCTCTTTGCATACTGGGTCTACTATAGAATAGTCTTGCTCGATTGACATTCCTTTCCTTCCCCTATCATCTCTTCATGCTTCAACCAATGGAGATGGGTAGATCATAATATCTTTCTCCTTATACATCAATGCAATTCTGTATTACCTTCCCTTGGGGCACCATTGTTTGTTTACAAATTTGGAATCTCTTCAGGAGACAGTAGTTCGTTTTCTTTACAAGCTCTCTCGTAGCATACATTATATAGGAACAATTTATCCAAAATAGTCTTACTATTGTTTTGAAATATTGCAATCTTGGCGTCACATGATATTCCCCAAAATCGAGTATCCCTCGCAAACTCAAATTGACATCAGCCTTTATTCTTGTTTCATTCTTTTATCTCCATTTTTGTTGTTTTCTTTTTTAACGAAAAACTGATTAATATCTTTATAATCTTGGACTATCACATAATAATCTGTTTTATATAAAACATTTTATAAGTAGTAATTTTTTATTTTAATTTTTACAAATATAAAAAAATTTATGGCTGTTATAAAACATAACATTGCAAATTGGCTAAATAAGTGATGCTCATTTATTATAATTTATAAATAAATGAAGAATTTTAATTATTTTAGTAAATCATCAAGTTCACTTTATATATTTTTTTTGTGGAAGAGTTACTTGTTTCACATTTATTTGTAATTTTTTTGACAAGAAATACAGAATAATAGTTTTTTAAGTATATAATGTTGCTTTGTATTTTTGTAAAAAAAAAAAGATAAAACGAACAATAAAGATTATTGTAATGGAAAAAACATAAACCAATAAAATTAAAAATATCACCAGATAATATTCAAGATAGGAAGATAATTATTGTATTAACATATTAAAAAAAAAAAAAAAAAAATGAAATAATGGCACAACTTTTAATTTCTTTATAAAGATTTATTTTGTAAAAATTAAATTTAAAACAACTTTTTTAATTATTAATCAGTCATTCTTTATTTTATTTTATTTTATTTTAATAAATCGCAAATTATTTTATTGTTTTAATGCAATTACTGTGATTTGGATATATTCAATGAATTTCCATTAATTCATTTATAATTTTTTTTTTTTTGTTATTTTCTATTATTTGCTTTTAAAAGAGGAAAAGTGCCAAACTGAATCTACTGTGATTTTCACTCGCTTTTCTATTTTAAATAATAATAATAATAAATTGGCAATATTTCGTACATATCAATTTCAATTATCTTATTTACTATTTCTATATATATAATAAACTATTTGTAATGGCCATTTTATACATGGTAAACATAAAAAAAAAACAAAAAAAAAAAACAAATGCACACTTTTGTAATATAAACGTTTATTGCTGGTAATACCTACTGTTATAAATACGTATTAATTATAATATGTTCCTATTCACTGTTAATTCCTTGAAATTATCATTTTCTTTTCCTTCTCCTACTGTCGTAAGATCATGTCAGATTTCAGTATAGAATTTTCACTGGAAAATACAAATCTTTTTTAGGATTTGTCATCTTTTTTTTCAAAGTTTGATCAGTTAGTTGTATGTGAGCAAAATTCTGATTGTCAAATTATTTTCAAACTTAAATTTGATAATAAACCTTCAGTTATCACCCCATTTTATATAGATAGCTTTTTACTTAAATTAAAAAGTCATATCTCAGCTAAAAATCAGTTCCCCCCCCCCCAAAATTTTGGGAAAAAAAAATACAGATTCATATTTAGTTAATTTAACAAGTTTAAAAGAAAATGCTGAAAAAAGAAAAATAAATAAATAAATAAATAGATTTTCTAATTAGAACTAAAATTGCGTATTCCGTTGAAGGGTTTTGGGCCTAAAATCTTCGTCATGACCGTAGTTGTTGTGGTTGGTTCCGCAGAGCTGGAAAGCATCAGAGATATTTTTCGTGATAGAGGCTGCTTCTTTTTGTGGTCATCGGCCGGTTTCGGGCGTTCGCCCATCATCAGGATGCGTTTGTCATACAGTGTGGTAACATAGATTTGCACAGAGCAAATGTAGTTTATACACTCAAAGATGGGCGAACGCCCGAAACCGATCGATGACCACAAAAAGAAGCAGGCTATCACGGAAAATATGTCTGATTCGTCATTGCATTGAGTTTCCTTCCTCTCTTCCTCGTCCTTTCCCTCTCTTTTTCTCACGCACGCACACACACATACACACAAAGAGAGAGTCAGTGAAAGTGAAACACGATCGACTCACACAAATACAATTTTTAAAAACGTGGCTTTAATTCCCAGAGAATCTCAATAAAAAACTTTTAATTCTTTTTGGGGAATTTACGAAAATTTGAAACTATCGCAACACTGCCCCCCCCTCTTATAGACAAATTAGAGAAAGTTTTTTGTTTGTTTGATTGGTCTTGATGGTTGTGTGTTGTGCTGTTTCCTCTTCTCACTGACAAAACCTACACAGGCTATAATCTTACTATCTTTCATGGAAAAGCAATGGAAAATTCGAGCGGAGAGAATTGTATTAACGATAACGGGAAGCCTATTCTCTTCATTTTTATGTAGCCATTGAAATGATGAACGAAAATTCATAGTTTTCCAAGCAAGGATGTCCGTCCATTAATATACAATAGAAGAACCAATATGAGGACAAACATTTAGTCATTGATTATTACATGTTGAAGAGAGAAACGTTAGGAGAAATAATAGATATAATAGCAAAACGAGGATTTGTAAAAGGCAATATGTAGATTTCTCCAGGCAGATAAATTATGGAAGAAAGAATTCACAAAGAACCTAAGAAAAGTGAAGGAAAAAAAATAAGCAAAATTATTACTTTAAAACAAATGAACGAAGAAGTAAGAAAGAAAAGCAGAGATGGATTGTTGTAATTCTGAAATAGAAGTAGTATAATCTTCAAGAATATAGTGATTAATGGAACAGAGAAGCATGCTGAAAATGTGAGATTGTAACTACAACAGCAGAATGGCATTTAGCAAATAATGAGAAGAAAGTGATAAGAATGAAAAAATGATCCTCATACCCTCTCCGGCGGCGGATGAGGATTATGAAGAAGAAGAAGATGAACAAGGAGGGAAAGTACGCAGACATGCCCGTTTCCCCAACACGTAAGGCCTTTTTTGTAGTATATCATTATTAGGGGTGACTATGTTATTATTCATTTCCATCCGTAGGAATATCAGATCCTGCAGAAGTGGGTAGGGTAGACTATTTCCTTCTAGAGGAAAGTATGATGTATTAATGTGACATTTTCAGGTCCAAACATTGTAGCACCCAAAAAATGACAGGCTGTCCAGTTCACAGTTTTGTATATTTTTCAAATGAAATCAATATTTCAGATCAATTCGAATAATTTGGATGTTTATATATAAACATTTGTGTGTGTATGTGTGAGAGACAGAGAAATGAAATAAAATTATTTAGAAAAGAAAAATTGCAAGAAGCTCAAATTCGATATTCCTCTTAGGTGTGACCCCGCTGATCAGAAAATCTGTCAATCGGATATTGCGATTTTATAGTGTTTTTTTTTTGTTTGCAAATTTCTTGAAAATGACCCTAACGATTTTGTTTACAATTTGATAGATATAGATAATACTCAGATACAGATTTCAAAATTTTGGATTAATTGATTTTGGAGGGTTCAGAAGTATCAGCTACATAATAAGGTTATCTTTAAATTGTCATTTTAACTTTTTATTATTATTATTATTATTATTATATCCACTGGAGGGCAGTACCTGAGCTCGCGCTCATCCCTATCCACACACAGTATAATCAACATATTATTCGCTGCCAAATCCATAGACGCGTGGACTACTGCTTAAAAGATCAAATATACAATATTTAAATTTCCTAAATTATTTACAAAACCCAAAACACGCCAGTTCCCCTGTACTCGATATTCCAGGGGAACCTCAATTAAACTAACCTAATATACTAATAGTAATTATACGAGTATACTAATCCTAAACCCTAACCTTACCGCATTCATACAACATGCACTACAATAAATAAATACAATCAACCCACATTCACTCCTCCTACTTTACCCAACTATTATTAATCCTTCTAGATAGATAATGCCGCGGATGCAAATTCACTGTAAGCTTCATAGCTTACAAACTTGTTCTCTAATAACAGACTAAGATTTTCACTGTTTACGCCCACATTAAATCCATTCTTGCCCCCACATATACACTCTTATGCCTTCATATAAATGGCAGTTAAAGATTATGTGTTCCGCGGACTCACGCTCACCAAAGTGACACCGAAAATCCTTTACAAGCCCCATATCATGCGACTTTCCATTTAAAAGACCATGTCCTGTCACCAATCGCACTACAGCGTAAGAGAACTCTGAGGAAACCACTCTCCTGCCTCCAGCAGCACCAGGAACAAAACGAAAGGTTATCCTATCCTTACTCGAAGAAGCCCTACGAGATTTCCATTTTTCCAGTAAATCCTCATCTATTTTTATTCTCTTCTGTTGGAATCTCCAGAGCTCAAAATCATAACTTTCTTCCTGAATAGGTAATGCCTCCACCGTTAAACCGTAAAAGGAAAAATTTTTACGTTTTCTCAGAAAATGTCTTGCCGCCGATCTAACGACTTCCAAATCTACAGGGAGACAGCCTGTAAGAACTTGGAGAGCCTCAGTTGAAGTCGTTCTACTAAACCTGCCCATTTTAACATAATCTACAGTTTCACAATCTATTGCTTAAGTGCTACCTATTATTTAGGCGCGGCAAAGTCTAATTCTCACGCGTTGGTCTAGTGGCTAGCGCACTCGCCGTTGGTACGAGAATTCCCTAGGGTTCGATTCCCGTGAGGGCAAATTCGGTGTTGACTACCATCTTTGAGACAAAGTTGGTAGTGAAGGCCAGAAATAAACGTGGGAACTGCGGCGTGTATACCACAAGTCTTCCAATCAAAATCGCCGACTGGCAATTTTTCGCCTTTCATAGACTATTTCGCGAGTTTTTTTTTATCGGTTCAGTAACCAGATTAACAGTTCACGATTGTAGTACAATGATACATAATTATTACTATTAAAAAATTCTAATAAATTTTGCGGTATCAGCGAATGTAGAAATTGGAGACTTCCCAGATATAATTGAATGCCCATTATTACCCATTACCTAAACATTTAGTAAACATGTCAGCCGAATAAAAATTTCAGCGACAATTAGAGTATTGGGATGGTGGAGGTTTGTGAAATTCTAGTTTTACCGAATTGCTCTTGAGTAGCTCCATTTCATTATTGTTATTACCTCAAACTGTCGACAAATTTATCATAAGATATAAATGGACTTTCTGCTGTATGTAAATTTTTTGACGAGAATATTTTTTAGTGATTTCTACAATTTGTTTTCTTCTTCAAAAAAAGTGATATACGAGGATCATCAATAAGTAGCGAGACAAATCGCTGTAGCTCAAAAAAGATTTATTAAATCAATACAAAACTTTTCAACATAGTGCCCAGCAACATTTATACGCTTGCCTCATCGTTCTTCTAATTTGTGTATGTCTCGGGCATAAAATTCTTTGGGTTGATCTCCCAAGCCACTTTTGCACCTGATTTTTAACTTCTTCATTGGATTGAAAATGTTTGCCACGTAGAGCCTCTTTAAGGGGTCCAAACAAATGGAAGTCCGATGAGACGAGACTGTGGCTGTAGGGGGATGTGTAACGATTTCCCACCCTACTTTTTGAAGTGTTTCTTGAGTTAAATGTGCCCTGTGTGGGCACGCGTTATCATAGAGCAAAATCACGCCTTTAGTCAAGAGTTCAGGACGTTTCGTTCGAATGGCAGGCCTTACTTTGTTTGTGAGCATATCACTGTAATACTGGCTGTTGATTTTCGAGATAGTCACAATAAGTAGGTCTCTGCGAATCCCAGAATAATGTAAGCATGACTTTATCTGCAGACAGCTGGGTCTTGAATTTCTTTCGACTGGCAGAACCCGTATGCTTCCACTCAAGGCTTTGACGCTTAGGCACCGGCTCAAAATGGTGTATCCATGTTTTATCACATGTTACAATTCTACTGCAAAAATCTTTGTCAATTAAACATCGTAATTTCAACTGTTGACTGATTTGAAACCTGTATCTTTGTGGGCGTCCGTAAGTTGTCTTGGAACCCATCTCGGATCTCGCACAAGTTTTCTTGTACTGCAGCTTATTCTGAATAATGTTATGGACAAGTTCTAACACTCACGCGCACTGCTTCAGCTATCAGTTCAACAGTAATACGCCTGTTGTCCTGAATTTACGCGTTAATGCGAGATTCGAGGGAGGAAGTTGCAACTTCAACCGGTCGGTCGTCCACTTTGTTACTCGTCACAGACACTTACACGGCCATTTTTAAACTGTTCTACTCATTTATAAAAGTTCATACGGATCAAACAATTATTCCTCTCACACATTCAACCATTCTTTCGTGGATTTCACTATCTTTGATACACTCTGCAACTAAAAATCTAGTTACCGAGCGTTGTTCTTCCGGATTCGCCATTCTTAACTGAATACATTCGAGGTTATGCTTACCAAATCACTCGTGAACAGCTGATGAGAAACTAAGTTTCAAGGATGCCAGCTTGATGCAGCACTGAAACTATTGTATTGATTAAACAAACCATTTCTGAGCTACAGCGATTTGTCTCGTTACTCATTGAATGACCCTCATAAATTAATAAATAAATAAAATACAATAAAAAATAAATTAAATATAAAATATAAATTAATTAATATAATTAATATCAATTTGCCCCCAATTGCGTACAATAATATTATTTTGGAAGGAGGTTATTGTACTACCTTGATAATAATTTACTAATCTATTAGACTGTGTCCTAGGAGTATTGAGGGGGTAACATATTCATTTTCTCTTCTCTCAGTCAGTCGCCATTTTTAAGTTCGAAGGAATAAGTCGTTATGCGACACTCCTTTGAATAGGTTGCAGTGTAATACCTATACAATTCATGCCAGTTCAGTTGCCACTTCTGGTTTTCCTGGGTAGTGGTAATAAACTCGTCTTTTTTCGAGTAAGCGGCGTGCATAGGATTATTGCGAAATCATATGGTTGTTACTTCCGGTTGAGTTTCCTGCCTTGCAGCTTCTGAGGAGCCCATTTAATTATTATCTACGATCATCAGCCAAGTAGCAGTGACTTGGTCAAGACTTAAGAGTTAGACGCATTATTTCCTTATTCCCATTTTTTTTCCACTCCCTTTTTCCCCGATATGTGGGCTAAGGACACGTGGGTCTGCCAGTACTGGTAACAAGGATTCTGCGTTTCAAGGTAAATGCCATTCATTTGGCTTATTGAAAGTGATAATAAATAATATTCATTAATTACTAGAACATATTTTATTTTACAATTTATCAAGTTTATGTAAACTATTTTACAATAACTATGTACAAGTTTATGTAATTAAATTGTTTGTGTTACTTTATCGATTGTTTGTGCAATTTATTCCTTACGCTCAACTTAATTCCAGTTCACTCATCTCATGTAAATGTTCTTATTTTAAAAGCGCCCAAAATTAAAGTATTAAATAATGTTAATTTTTGAGAAATTATAGAAAGCAGATTGTTGAGATCGTAAATTTGAATTTTGAAAGTATCTATTTATATGGCGGAACCTAAAAGCTGGGACATAGTGGGGATTTTTGACGATGTATGTACTAAAACAACTGAATAACGCGAAATACCGTAGAAAGTTCAGCGGTTTCAATCACATATTTTCTTGAAACTTCGTATACTATCTACACTCATCAATGAATGCCTATCACTTTTATTTGAAACATTTTCTTGGGAAAATTGATTTTGGGGGGTTCTGGGAGTAGAGTAGCTTAGTTAAGTTTTCCTTATAAAGTGTATGAAATTAGCAGTATAAAGTAGTAATAATTAGTAGTATAAAGTGTTTTCCAAATTAGTAGTATGGTTTGGGGGGAAACTGGGGGGATGAAAAGCCATATTGGCATAAGTCCCACGACGAAGGCCACCCACTGGTGGAACCACTTCAGGTAAAATGTATGGTTATACCACTATATATTATTATTAAATCTGGGTGCCTATCGGCGTGGGACTATGCCAATATGGCTTTCATCCCCCAGTTCCCCCCAAAACCATACTACTATTGATCTTTAAATATCCTCAAACTCGCCCTCCCAGGCATTCCCGTGAGAGTGAGACTCTCCCAAAAATCCGAAACCACTACCAGCAAAGCGGGGACACTGACACAAATAGTGATACACCTTTTTCCCTAACTCCATCATCACAATTCTGACGTATGGGACTAGACGTCCTCCCTATTTTATGCAAATGACTAGCCACCCATGTGTGTTATTTGGGCAAGAAAATTTCTTGATTAAATTGTATTAATTAGAGTGAGAGAAAGACGTGTGAGTGTTTCACTTATTATTATTATTTTTTTAATTTAGGGCGCGTCAACATCTATGGTCAGTGTATGGCCGGGCCGCCGGACAGTGTTCTCCCGTTACAGACAACACTGTCCATCACCGAACAGTGAGCTGTATCCCTACAGCTAGCTCCCGCTCCTAGGAAGAAAAAAATCTAAGGGCAGCACAGCTGGATTCGAACCCGGTCTTCCGCGTGGGAGTCCAATGCCCTAACCACTGAGCTAATCTCTTCCCTCTTCACTTATTATTATTATTATTAATTTTTTTCTTCTATTTTACAGATCAAAATTTGCTGTTCTTAACAATAGGCATGCCTATTTTCTATTAGTAGACAATGGCACTGCTGGCAGATATGGTGCGGAAATTATACTTAGGAGAAAATTGGAAAAGTACATATCGATACAAAAACTGCATCCATGTAAGTATATACAAGTATTAAGACATATCATCCTGTTATTTAAGAGCTCGCTGTGTTCTGACTTGTATAGTCCATACTTGAAATCTGTCAACTTAAGATGCCGCAGAATGCGTAGAAATCACCAGGAATTCCAGCAAACTAATAATTTTTCCTAGTAACAGGAAGTATTTTTGCTTTGTTCGTGTCATTTTTTTTGGATAATTGGGGCTTTTTTGCAGCGAAATGGTCGGTATGTTTGGACATCTATGTTAACAAAATATCTCAAAAAAACTAATCACAGAATCATCTTCTGTGAAGAGAACAGTCCGCCCCTCTTTACCATAGCTTACAGTCCAATAGAGATGCCGATTGACCAAAGCTAACTTATATACTACACGATGATTTCTCTGGTTAGTAGGTTTACAGGGTAGGAGAGAGGTTATATACTCCGACAGTCAGACAGCCCTGAAGGCACTTCACACCAAATAGTCTCAAGGCTGGTGTGGGACAGTCTAACTGCCCTAACCGAGGTGGGTGCTCGGAACAAGCTGATACTCGCCTAAGACATGCGAGGTTTCTGGACAATGAGAGAGCGGATGCCCTGGCGAGGGAGGGTTCGAAGGATTCCTTTATAGGCCCTTCTGCGACTTGTCCAGGAGCCTTATTCAAACTTCTATCAAAAGTTGGATAGAAGAACATCGTCTGCTTTGGTGGAAGAGAACACCAGGTCAGAGGCAGGCAAAACTCTTTATCAAGAGACATTTGCCTAAATTTACCAGGGATCTACTGAGGCCATAGCCGAAGGGATATAAGGCTAATAGTGGGTCTACTAACTGGGCATTGTAGGCTGAATAGGCACATGCACCACTAGTTACTTGTGGATAACGCGTTATGGCGATTCTACAAGACTGAGAAGGAAACCACGGCACACATCCTTTGTAGGAGTGTACCGGCCTGGCTAGGACAAGGTTTCTTCAACTGGGGACAAGCAATCCCGAAGCCATGAGCTTCATGACGGAGCTGCTTTCAGTATTGCTGGGCCTGATTAAGAGAGCGAAGCTGAGGGATGTGCTATCATTTTGGGAGATCCACAATAGACCTCTTATTGTAGGTTTTCGCATGGGAACTAGGCTCGCCCCTCCCGCTCGAATTTAGTATAATCTAATACCCAAATTTAATGAAATCGTCGTTTGATGGCGTCACTTGATGCAACCGCCAAAAGTGGCCAGGAGGCTAAAGATTCTGCCACACACATATCGTCAAAAGAAATGAACCTTTTTGGGGGGGCCTAATAAAGTTAATCAATAAAATTAATTATAATTTGGAATTAATAAAAAAAAAACCAATTGATTACTTACGATGAGTGTGGCAGACCACTTAATCCACATCAATTTTTACTTTCTCTTACTCCTTAGTGTCCTCACGCGTTGGTCTAGTGGCTAGTACACTCGCCTTTCTTGCGTGAATTCAGGATTTGATTCCCGTGAGGGTAGTCGGTGTTGACCTAGCATCTTGATAAAAAGTGGGAAGCTGCAGTTAGTAGCGCCCTAGGTAGCGAAGGCCGGAACTAAACGGCGTGGGAACTGCGGCATGCTTACCACACTCCCCACCCTATTCAAATCGCCATCTGGCAAGCCTTGGCCCTTCATGGGCTGTTGCACCATAGGGTTTTTACTCTTTAGTAAGAGGAAGTATTATAATCGTGTCAAATTTTCGATATCGAGTTTTCACCGGATATATCCGTTTTGAGGTCCCCTGAGTCCAAAAGAATGGTTTTTAGGAATTGGTCAGTATCTGTCTGCCTGGCTGTCTATCGGACAGCATATCTCAAAAAATACGAAAAATCGTAGAATGTTAAAAAACTCAATATTTCGTTAAAAGTGCTACCAGAAGACTTGAGAATAAGCTTTTCGTAAAAAAAATCGTTCTAACTGGAAGTACCACTTTACTAAATGTTTTTCTTTCTTTTTTTTCAGTTTGTTTGTGATTTTTCTCCAAAATGGCTCCAACGACACATACAAAGAGCTACAACTTTTATTTAAAACATTTCTCCGGTAAAATTGATTTTAAGGGCACTTCTTTGGGAAGCGTTGGGGGATATGTTTTCCTCTAAGGTGCTTTCTTAGTTATTCCCAAAATTCCTAGTTTTAAGAAAAATTAGTAAAACCGGAAATGCGTTTTTTACTGAACAGTTTTCGCGATTTTTTTCCAAACTGAACAGTTTTCTTTATACTTACTATAAAATTTGTCAATTACAATATTTTAAACTGCAATAAGTGAAAGTTGTGTGAGTGTTTCACGCCAGATTTTTTTTTTTTTTTTTTTTTTTTTGTGGAAGTGTATTGCATCATCACCCATATTGACCTGGACGTCTCATAATAGTGGTTCTTTATTTTACAGGCACCCATTGCAGTACTCCAGTAGTGTGTCTAGTAATTGAAGGTGGTACAAATACTATAAGAGCCGTATTAGAATATGTGACAGATAGTCCGCCAGTTCCTGTAGTTGTTTGCGATGGATCTGGAAGAGCAGCAGATTTATTAGCCTTTACTCATAAGTTAGTAATCCTGTTTATAATTCTGGCAATAATTATTAAGACAAAAATAGTGAGAGAAGTACTATTTTTAATTATAAGTGTCATAAAATAAAAACAGCTGTAGTGGTGTGGTGCAATAGCGAGGGCGAGTGTTGTGAAAAGGTGCCCCAACGTTGTACCTGCTGAGTCAACAGTAATGGGGCACAACTGGGCCCCCTGGCCCTGTCAGTAGCATTCATTCTAAAGCCGGTTGTGATCGTGGATAGAGTGTTGGTGGGTTGCCCCAATCCCTTTGAGCGGATATGAGAACAGAAGGGTGCAAGGGCAAACAAAGTTCGAGCTCGGCTTGAATAGTTGGTTAGTACGGGTATAAGTTGGGCGTGGGTATGTGGCGTCACCATCGCCCACCCATCGGGGTGCAATCAGCCACTGGCTCTCCAGGTTGGGGAATCCCTCACCCCAACCAACCCAATCCTGATCCTTTCCCCTTGCAGGGTTGCCTGTAAGTATCCTGGGTTACTGCACCCCTGTACTTGAGGCAATGGACAGGAATCAGTAGATGAAATCTGTAGATCCATCGTGCGTGCGATCGGTCACGCTAGCTCGTTAGAGTTGAAATATTGAACTACGCGCGCAAGCGTCAGTTTCCAAGCCAATTGCTTGCAGTTGAGGTTGAATTCATAGTGGCCGTGTTTTAATCAATAACTCCAATGACCGAGGTCATGAGTTAAGCGGGAGGAGACTCGCAATATAAATTAAACCCCGGTGCCAGCCCGTAACTGGAAGCGCATTTGCTGGGTGTGCGCGGTTCACCACAGCTTGCTAGGGGGTGCCTTCTCTAGCTTCTGGGAGTGGAATGTGACAACTATGTGTGATCACTTTGCGCGCTGGTTGAGCGTATCTCAACCTGCCCTTAAATGGGTCAAGCGGGGGAGTGCCTGGGTTCGGCATGGCGAGGTAATTGCACTAACAGTCTCTCCATGTTGGTGACATCCTTCTCTTGTTAAACGACACCAGTTGCTTGCAACGGAGGGACTGGCAAACCCCAAGAGGAAAAGGCACGGTCCTTAAAAACTACCCCTGAGTACCAAAGGGAAACGGGTATACACGGGAATCAAGTACGGGTATAAGTAGAACATAAATAGATTGTGCCCGGGTATAGTGAGGTGAATCCCGTTGGAATTGTTGTAATTAGTAATTAAGATTCGCGATAATCTTATAATATTTTGTAATTATAATTTTGTGTAAAATAAATGATTTTTTTTTTTTTTAATTTAAGGCGCGCCAAACATCTATGGTTATTGGCGCCGGAGCCTTCTTAGTGCCTCCGGGACAGTGTTCTCTCGTTAAAGACAACACTGTCCACCACCGGACAGTGAGCTGTAGGGGCTCCTAGGAAGAAAAAAACTAAGGGTAGCACAGCTGGACTCGAACCTGGGTCCTCCACGTGGGAGTCCAGTACGCTCACCACTTAGCTATTCCCTTCGCTAATAAATAATTTATGATTGCGTAATTTTGTCTAAGAGGGCTGGGTCAGTAACCTTACAAGTGGTACCACCACTACACAGCAATTACTTTGGAGAAACACTTAAGTTTTCAGGTTGTGAGAACGCGTACAGTGGCCTACAAGAAATCATTGTTTCATCTTGAAAGCTAATGGAGCACTGATACTTGGTCAAAAAAAGGGGCGTGGCTTAATTTTTTTCCATGGCCATGTTTTGGCTGACATATTATGTGGTCTAAGTCTCCCGTTGTATCTTTGTTCTATTATAAATAAACCTATAATTAAACAAGCAAAAAATTTGTTAGCTGAGACGACATTTCGGACACCTTTGATGTCGTCTTTCCTCAGGAACTACATAAAAAAAAACAAAAATAAATACAGTAAATTGTGTAATATAAAAAAAAAAATTAGCACATATAACGATTAAAAAATAAATAAATAAAAGGTACGATACATGTTAAGGAAGAATAGAGTGTTGAATGTTAGAGGAGGTTATTGTTTGGTTATAGAGTAAGGTAACCTGCCTACATCAATCCTAACCTGAGTTAGTAGCGCCCTAGGTAGCGAAGGCCGGAACTAAACGGCGTGGGAACTGCGGCGTGCTTACCACACGCCTCCCTATTCAAATCGCCGTCTGGCAAGCCTTGGCCCTTCATGAGCTGTTGCGCCATAGGGTTAGGGTTGGAAATGGCCCGCGAAAGCCTAAGGTAACCTGCCTACATCAATCCTAACCTGCAATCTTTTACATTCTCTAACCAGGGAGGGAGGTATTTTAAAGGCTTTGAGAACGTATAGATTGAAATGATTTTTTTATTTTGCTTAGAAATGGCGGTCCTCTCGCGTTGGTTTAATGGCTAGCGCATTCTCCTTTCGTGCGAGAATTCAGGGTTCGACTCCCCATGAGGGAAAGTCGGTGTTGACCCAGCATCGTGATGAAAAGTGGGTAGCTAAGTTAGTAGCGCCCTAGGTAGCGAAGGCCGGAACTAAACGGCGTGGGAACTGCGGCGTGCTTACCACACGCCTCCCTATTCAAACAAATCGCCGTCTGGCAAGCCTTCATGAGCTGTTGCGCCATAGGGTTAGAGTTGGAAATGACCCGCGAAAGCCTAAAAATGATCTACTTATTTTTATTATTTTTTTATTTTCAGGTACGCTTCAGATTCAGAATCAGGTGAACAGACGGTACTTGAAAATATGAAAGAATACTTAATCGATACAATTGAAAGGACTTTTGAAGTGGGAAAGGAACAGGCTGAATGTCTCTATAGTGAACTACTTCAGTGTACACGTAAAAAAAATTTGGTAAGTATTCGTGATGAGTAGATCATTTCCAGATCTGAAACAGGCAGACTTAGTCCCTGGATGACAGTGACATGAAAAAAGCTCTGAAACTTGCGTCAGTCTGAATGAAAAAAGTAGAAATCTGGTTGTGAAACACTTGTGACTACTTTCTTGTTACTCCAATGTTACTGAAATATACAGTTTTATACAAAAAGGAGTAAGAGTAGATTGTTGTAGGGGATTATCGCACTGCGACCTGAAAGATTTGTTGTGCCCTTTGGAGCCTTCTCAGTGCACTGCCGGCCTTTGGAGCAGTGTTCTCTAGCTACAGACAACACTGCTTATCACCGGGACAGTGAGTTGTAGAGGCTCCTAGGATGAAAAATCTAAGGGCAGCCTCCCCGTTGCTAGTCCAGCGCGCTACTACTGAGCTAATCCCTTCCTTCTCCCGTGGCTTACGCCAGTTAACTAGGGAAGGAAACCCTAGTTTGTGTACTGTGTTTGTCTTTCTCTGTAAAGTGTAGAGTGTATGTAGTTTTAAGTGTATTGTGTACTGTTCTGACGAAGTGCATGGAGTACTGAGCTGTGGTAACGCATGGGGTCGCCTCCTCCCCAGTAATTACATGCAACAGATACTCCTTGCGGGCACGGTAAGGTAAAAGTCGTCGTATGATTTATTTCATAATTTTAATTTTCTAATTTTTAACCTTTTTTTTTCTTTTCTCCAATTTTTTTCCACAGATAACAGTTTTCCGCATCAGCGATCGTGCAGAAAACAATAACCAAGAATTAGATCAGACAATATTGACAGCATTATTTAAAAGCCAGCATCTTTCACCATCTGAACAACTAAGTTTAGCGTTGACATGGAATCGTGTTGATATAGCACAATCAGAAATTTTTATATATGGCCAAGAATGGCCACCAGGTAAGGAATTAATTAAAAAAAAATAAAAATAAAAAAATTTTAAAAAAAAAAAAAAAGGGCATTTTGTTTTGATCATTTTCGTCAAAATGGTGGAACCCAAAATATTCCTTCCTTGCACTCCAATCATCTACACTGAGCTCACATACCTGCTTTTTCCCCTTCCTAGACGTCCTTAATCCATCTCTTGTTAGATCTTCTCCCTCTTCCCACGACCATTTTGGCTTTTATAGTCGGTAACATTTTCCACGGCTACTGCTTATTATGGGTGACCAGTTCTAACACCAATTTTTGCCACATCCAATTTTTTTTGGAAAGTAAGATGACAAAAAAATACTTAATTTTTTCAAAGATTCCAAATATATGATCCGATTATAATTTTTATTAAGCTGCAGAAATAAGAGATTTCGAAACCAACCAGCGCGTGGAGGCTAACCGTGGAAGGCAAACTCTACTTTAGCCCCAGTGAGCCATATAGAGTAAAGCACTTCCATCGTCAATGCGTTGGCAAGAGTACTCCTTTATATTGCGTTGTACCCAAACCGCTTAGCACATGTCCCAGGGACAACGGAACTATGGTTAACCAACGGTACACTACAAGTCGTACCTCAATCGCAAGCATTTGGGCGTTTTCGCCTGTAGTTCAGTACTTCGCTATTTCTAGCTGCGTGACTGATCGCATGCCTTGTTAGTCTTACCACATGCCATCTACTGATTTTGACCCGTTGCTTGAGGAGTCAGGGTACAGTATCCCAGAAACCAAGACCCCATCAATTCTTGGGGGGGGAGTGAAGGGAACTAGGAAAAGGCTAAGTAAGTTCGATGAAATTATAGTGGGAGAGACATATCGTGACATGGTGTCAGTTTTTTTCTAATTTAAGGCGCGTCAACATCTATGGTCATTGGCGCCCGGAACCTTCTCACTGCACTGCGGCCTCTGGATAGTGTTCTCTCGCTACAGACAACACTGTCAGTAACCGAACAGTGAGCTATAGAGGCTCCTAGGAAGAAAAAAAATCTATCGGTAGCACTGGACTCGAACCCGGGACCTCCGCATGGGAGTCCAACGCGCTAACCACTAAGCTAATCCCTTCCCTGTGACATGGTGTCACACAATAATTTCGATAAATGTGCGGTCTAATAGGGGGAATCACTTTATTGGCTTGCATTTTTTTTTAATGCAGACAGGTATCTTCATTTCTTTAGTGAAATTCTTTCAGATTTGCGTGAAAAATTTCCACCTACGCCCGTCAAATAATGTATTTTCAACAAGATGGCTATCCAACCTGATAATGCGAAGATAATAAGGCGTTATCAAGAATCGCCCTTTTGTGTTTCTTTAGGCTTTGCCTGCATTGGATTAAAACCATCCTTGCATCTCTATCCAGACAGACTTCGCCATCCAGGATCCGGCAGACAGTCACTCTTAAAACATTTCTTTGGCCCACCTATCGGTCCGACGTTCTTAAGACATGACTGTACCAAGTTTGTCGAAAGTTCAAGGTGCTCATTGGGAGGGGGGAGGGTTCGGACAGCGTGGTTATTGATGGGACAACCTCTGGCATGTGATTGGATTCATTACTGGTGGGGGTGGGAGGTATGTTTTAAGAAGACCCCTCTTAGTAATGGGGCTTATACTAGACCATTTTTGTTGAGTCTACAATATTAGATTAGATTCTATGGGGGGATTGGCTCCTCAGCCTGCGCCACCGCGACCCCCATGGGTCTATTGTGGTACCCCCTAAGTTGGAGACCCCTCTCCAGCCCTGTCCTTTATTTGAACTTTGGAATCTGGGAAGGTTCCTAGGTGGTCGGTTAAGAACACCCCCCATCAGAGCACCCTCTCGAGTCCTGTCTGCCTTAATAGACCGAAGAGGGGCCCCTGGCTGAGGCTTGCAGGCTGTCAGCTTCTCCTCTCCAAAGAGGCGATACCTCAGCCATACAAGCCCCTCGCATTGACATAGAACGTGCAGTGCTGTTTCCTCTTCTTCCTGACAAAACCTACATAGGCTATCCGTTGCCAGGCCCATGCGGTGTATGTGCTTATTAAGTTTACAATGGCCAGTGAGAACGCCAACTGCTATCCTTATGGCCACCCGCTTGAAAGATCGTGTCTGGTCTTCCCAGGCTCACCGAGATGTGAAATCTCGGATGCGCCCCGTACATGCCAACTCCCATTCCTTGCTCCGTCCTAGATCCGTCCATGTACCACATAGATTCGCCTGAAATTGGCGGCCCGTTTTTCCATGCCCCTCTCTCCAGTATCAAGACTTTGAAGGGTTTTTGGAAGTCGTATCTAGGAGTCATTATATCCGAGGGCAGGCCTAAAATTGTGTCTGCCTCCAAGTCCTCGCATAGTTAGTGGTATTTCCCACTATGTTATGAGTCTACGGTTAGAGGTTTTTGTAAGGTTTTTAGGGAAAAATTAGGTTCTATGGATGACCTTAAGTCGGAAAAACATGATGTCTGTGGTTAGTGCTTAGGCTTATTTCCTTCTTTCAAGGTTATGGTCCCGATTTGTTTTGGGCTACGTGAGATCCGGGTCTGGATTCTTGTTTTATACTCAGTTTGTTGTTTTTCTTTGGGTTTTTCTAGTGGGGTTTTGGTCTCTCCCCATAGATGAATAGACCAATAAAGCCAATACGATGGAACTTTACCCATTTTTCCCAGCACTTCCTAAAAAAAAAAAGGAATATTCAATTTTAAAAATTAAAAAAAACTTCTAAGAAATAAGTCCCCACTGTAAGTACGATTTTTTTTTTGAAGTTTTTAGTTTTGATTGTAATTTTGTAAATAAGTAGATTTTATTTTTTATTGTATTTGATTTTTTATTATTATTATTATTTTATTTTATTTTTTATTATTTTTTTATTTTATTTTAATTTTTTCATTATTCAGGTGCTCTGGATGAGGCAATGATGCAAGCTTTGGAACATGATCGCATAGATTTTGTGAAGCTTTTATTAGAAAATGGCGTTAGCATGCGAAAATTTTTAACAATACCTCGCCTAGAAGAATTGTATAATACTGTAAGCGGTTTTGCACGTAGTTTTATAGCTTGCTTAATATTAATTTTTTTTTGTTTTTTTGGTTTTGTTTTTGTTTATTAATTATTAATTTTTAAAATTATTTAATTAGAAAAAAAAAAAATTGGCACACTTTGAAAAATTAGTTTTATCGGTGTTGCTTTAGATGTAAAGAAATTAAGTCTATTTCTAAGTATTACTTTCTCTTATATTACGATCCATACTTAGAGAGTTTCAAAACATGCATTTCCGGTGAAAGTACAACTTCCTCTTTTATAGCAAGTAAGAGAAAGTAAATTATGACTGATTATTATAATTTAATGTTTTCTTTTATGATCTGAAATTTTAATTAATTTAATTTTTTATATACAGAAGCAAGGACCTGCCAACACTTTGGGATACATTCTGAGAGATGTAAGGCCACATATCCCACGTGGCTATGTTTATACGCTGCATGATATTGGTTTGGTCATCAATAAATTGATGGGCGGTGCTTACAGGTAAATGCTTAGAGCTTTTTCCTTAAGTCTCATAAAGAAACCCCCTGAAAAATCATTGTATGGCAAATGTAAACAATTTGCACCACCCTGAAGTGGTATCCCTACTACTGATGCCTGCAGGATTTACCTTACGGCATGGCATCCCTTCTACGCCAATTTTTCTGGGTTAAAGTTTTTAGGCAGGATATTTGCTCTTCTCTCTTCATTGATGTTGTGTTGTAGTACGTGCTACGGAGATGTTTTAGGAAGTGTTCTCGATGTTATCACAGAATCTGAGGGATTTCTTTTTTAAATTATCGAATGCTGCTACCTTGTGGGGAAGTGGCAGGGAGAGATTAAAGAGGTGCGGATATTCTCTAACAGTCAGGCCGCACTGAGGGCTTTGAGCAAGCAGCCGTGTTGGAGTTCGAAATTGGTGGAGAGTGTAGGAGAAGGCTTAACACCTTAGCTCGGAGGGGAAAGTTGCAGCTCTATTGGGTACCCGAACATGCGGGAATAGAGGGCATGAGAGGGCGGATCGGCTGGCTAGGGAGGGATTCTCTTTTTCTTTTTGCGGTCTCGAGCCAGCCCTTGCTGTCACTAAGAGGTTTTGTGATAGTCAGATTAGAATTTGGAAGGCGAGAGTTTTGGAGAAATGCTGGGAGGACACGCAGGGGTCCCTCCAGGCTAAAAGATTTATCAACGGGACTAAGCAGGGGTTTCAGACTAACTCCTGTCCTTTAGTAGGATAGGAATGAGGACCTTGGTGGGTATACTGATAACACACATATAGGTGTCTAGTCATTTGCATAATATAGGGAGGACGTCTAGTCCCATATGTCAGAACTGTGATGATGGAGTTAGGGAAACGGTGTATCACTACTTATGTCAGTGTCCCCGTTTCGCTGGTATTAGGTTTCGTGTATTTGGGAGGGCACCACTCTCGCGGGATTGCCTGGGTGAGTTGGAGTTGAAGGATATCTTTGGATATTGCAGATTGACCGGTAGACTACCCGGGAGATTAATTAGGGGGATGAATTGGGCGGATAAAAGCCATATAGGCCTAGATCCCAAGCCAATAGGCACCCAGTTCAATAATAATAATAATAATAATAATACAGATAACACTGTCCACGGACAGGTGAGCTGTATGAAGCTCCTAGGAAGAAAAATATCTAAGGGCAGCTTTGCTGGACTAGAACCTGTTGCTAGTCCAGCGCGCTACCATTGAGCTAATCCCTTCTGCAGGTGTTATCGTTTCTTTTTTTTTTGGCTGCTCAGGCATCAGTAGTCCATGCTTCTTCAGGCATCCATCAGCGCCTGCTCTAGCGGCAGGCAACCCGGACATTTGTTCGGGGCGCCAATATTTAGGGGCGCCATTTTGGCTGTAAGTGTGAGAAAAATTCACATATCGATTTTTTTGTTCGCTAAAAATTTACAGTGCTTAGCGTATTTATATTGTTTACCTCTGAAAGCTAAAAATATTTACGGTATTATTGAATAATTAACGCAGAAGTTGTGAAGGAAGATGCTTAAACTTGTTTGAACATACATATACTTCTCTGATCATGGATAGACACATACAGCTTGTGTTTGAACATGTATTGACTTCCTTAAAAAAATACGTATATATACCTTAGGGGTGGCAATTTGTCATGTTTGTCCAGGGCGACTTAACCGCTATAGTGGACTCTGCACCCATGCCCCTTGGAGTCTACAATGTCCCATTAAGAAACTTCTATCCAGCATACAAAGTCAGTTTGGTTTTCTTGTTATCTTTCTTATTTCTGACAACTTTACTTGGAGATCCAGGTCGTTAATCGTACTGCGCGCTCGCCTCCTTTCTTGCCAGAACTGTCGTCGACAATTATCTTCCACGCCTCCCAAATGTCATGGCTTCGTAAAAGATTTCTGATACACTGGTTGATGCCAGGATTTGTTGTCCAAGACAGTGGAGTTCCGCTTGAACCGGATTTTAGTACATCTCTTTTTCGCCTTTTATGTAAATGATTTTATCTTACAGCGCAAGTGTTTCATGCAATGCGCAATAAGCATCTGAATTAGCGCTAAGCCTGGTTGGCCAAATACAATGCGGCAAATAATTTTTTAATAATGAACGCATAGATAAAATACTAGAATATTGAATTCATTTATGGTGCTTTAATTGAAAAACAAAAAATGGTGAGAAATTCACTGAAGGACTGAAGGCGGCCTCCAAATGCGCTGTTCCATTCTGTCATGACTAGGGAACGGATTCGTATGTATTTACATATTTTTTTCTAGGCAATTTACAGACGTTTTTCAACTAGAAGTATTCATACTGACACTTTTTAAGCCGTTTGAGTCTACTTTTATTTCACATATTTCCACATATTTGGATGTTATCGCATATTTATACATATTTGATCAAAATAAATAAATATTTCTACATATTTAATCAAAATATGTACATATTTTTTCATATTTTTCATTTTGGGCATATTTTCATAATTGGGAGGTGGTTGACAGGAACTGTGAACCACAGACTGTAGGGCTGTGAATCACAGTGGGTACAATGGTTATTGTAATTTACACAGAATGCTGCTAAACAGTGACGGGCACTTGTTAGTTCTTTGAAGTTGTCTGACGTTGTCTGTTCTTTCAGCTCGTTCGTTGAAGTGTCCAATTCATTTCGTTCGGTCACTTAGTGTATTCTTTTTTGGGTGAAATGCCACGAACATCGGCCTCAAACAGACAACTGGTTGCTAAATATCTTCGCGAGTTTCCAGCAGAACTTTTTCGAAGTGATGGAGACATTTTGTACTGCACAGCTTGTGACAAGCGCGTTTCTTGCTCTCAACGTTCCCAAGTCACCCAACATATTGCCACCGGATCGCACATAGAGAATAAAAACAGAAAGAAAGAGAGGACGTCCTATCAAGCCTTCCTTACATCTCCATCATCAAGTAAGTCTACTCTGAGTACAGATCTGTGTCGGGCTTTGGTTAGAGCAGATATCCCTTTCCACAAACTTAAAAATCCTCATTTCAAAGGATTCTTAGAGACCTATATTGGGAAAAAAATGCCTGACGAGAGCACTCTGCGGAAAAACTACCTGGAAGATATCTATAAAGATACACTAACCAAAATTCGAGAACATATCAAAGATGGACCGATTTGGGTGTCAATTGATGAAACCACTGACGTTGAGGGCAGGTATATTGCCAATGCAGTTATTGGAAAACTTGACAGTGATGCTGATGTGGATTCAAAGCCATTCCTTTTGAACTGTGAGGTTCTCGAAAAATGCAATCATTCCACCATTTCACGATTCTTCGATGCCTCAATGCATATCCTATGGCCCAGTGGAGTTTTGAACGAAAAAGTTCTTTTGTTTCTCTCTGATGCTGCCCCCAACATGGTCAAGGCTGGGCAATCTATTCAGGTATTTTATCCTAAGATAATTCATGTGACGTGTATTGCTCATGCCTTGCATCGAGTAGCAGAAACTGTCCGATCTTTGTTCAGTGACGTAGATTCCTTAATCTCCTCGGTTAAAAAAGTGTTCTTAAAAGCACCAAGTCGCATTAAAATGCTAAAAGATCTCTATCCAGACTTGTGCCTTCCACCAGAACCAATATTGACAAGATGGGGTACTTGGCTGGAAGCAGCTCAGTATTACTATGAAAACTACAATAAAATCAAGAATGTCCTTTCACATCTCGAAGACGAAGCAGTAGCGATAAATACAGCCAAGTCTTTATTCGAGAAACCTAATTTAAGGAACGACCTTGCATTCATTTCTGACAATTGCGTATTTCTTGCACAAGCCATTACCCAACTTGAGTCCCAAAATGTTCGACTGACAGAAAACGTGTCCAACGTTAAAAAAGTCATCGAAAAGGTGGAAGGAATACCTGGGAGTAAGGGAGATCTGATCAGATCAAAACTGGTAGAAGTACTGAGCAAGAACAAAGGGTGGGAGACCATCTGCCAGATTTCTGATATTATCAGTGGAACAGAAGTCACCTCAGAACATCGTGTACCCTTTACAACCAACGAGATAACTTCTTTCAGCAAGGCACCTATAACATCTGTAGATGTTGAACGATCTTTTAGTCGTTACAAGTCCATCTTACGCCCAGATCGTCGTCACTTTACGTTCCAACATTTGAAATTTCATGTGGTTGCAAACAATTTCGAAGAGTGAAGTTTTCAAAATTGAAAATTTAACACATCTTTTTATAAATAGTAAAAATGTTCTTTGTTGTATAAATCATTATAACTTGTAAAAACAAATTATTTTGTTCCTAATAAATTATTATAAATTGTAAAAATGTTCTTTTCTTGTATAAATAATTATAACTTGCCCAAAAATCCATTTTCATAAAAAAAAATGTCCATTTTACTTAAATATTCCAGAAAATATTTTAAGAAAATCACATATTTTCCACATAATTGACGAAAATAAATGCATATTTTAATTAAATATTTGGCATTTTTAAATACATAAAAATCCGTTCCTTAGTCATGACTTATGGTCCCGATGCTGTGGGGGGAGGGGGGACATAACACAAAGTTATTAACAGATTCGCGCACCATTGGTTTCGAAACCAAATTTGTCTCTATTTATTGCTCCATTTTGAGGGGTCATCGACCGATTTCGGGCGTTCGCCCATCATCAGGTAATCGCGCTTTTTTTTTTTATCAGACCACCTGATAATGGGCGAACGCCCGAAATCGGTCGATGACCGCAAAATGAAGAGAAAATCGTGTGATTATTACATATCTAATTTTTGTATTATTTTTCAGATCACAGTATACAAGGAGAAAATTTAGACTAATATATGCAAAAGTTATGAAAAAATCGCCGCATGTACATCGTAATAGTTCGTCTTTTATACGTTATTATGGAAATGCAAATTTAACATTAAGTTTATTAGCTGAAACGTTACCAGCATCAAGGGAAATGCCACTTTTTGATTATCCATTCAACGAACTTATGGTAAGTAACATTGAATGTGTTTAAATTGTTGGGTCACCTCCCCTAAGGTTGGTAAAAAATGAATAAATCGCAAGAAGTTCGAAACTTGATATTGATTAACCGGAAATGCGATTTTACTTTCTCTTACTCTTATGTCTATGGGGAGCGAAACTCTTACGCTATCCAAAGCCCCACTGGGCCCATCCATATAGCTACCCCAAGAAAAACAACAACAAATCGGGTCTAGAACAAATCTCCAGACCCGGGTCTAACCCACCAAAGGTTCACCGCAGTCCGAACAAATCGGACAATAACCTTAAATGGAAATAGCTTAAGCTCTTCCACAGACATCCTTTTCCGATGAATGGTCCTTGGAACCTAATTTCCTCACAACCCAAGCAATTTGTCATAAGATGGATAGGTGTTTCCTCCTCTGCCTCACAGATTCTACAAAATGGATCTGGCATGAGCCGTATTACGTAGAGATGTCTCCTTAAACCACGATGTCCAATAAGGCATCCAACCAGATGCCCCTGAGAGAGTTCCGTGAAAGACACAGCAACGTCTCAGTAATAGCCCTGTACCGGACCCCCGATGAGCAACTTGGACTGTGCTCATCCATAAGAATGAATGCTGTGAAACTATCCATGACTGGAAGCCTGACTGACATGTGCCAAAAGACAATCCACAGCAGGCTTTGGACCAATGAAAGTGAGCCTAATTAGCCTATTAGGCGCCTAATTTGCCAAATCCATTTCCTCATTCCCAAAAATTCCCTTATGACCTGGTATCCAGACTAAAAGCCACATCCTTTAAAGAAGAAATCTCTTCCAGGCCTTTTAGAACATAGTAGCACCAACCTGGAAGTGAAGACCCGTTTTCTTTAACTCTTCGGTAAGAGGAAGTATTGAAATCGTGTCAAATGTTTTATATAGATTTTTCACGGGAAATACACGTTTTGAGGTCCAAAAAAATGTTTGAGGGGTGGGAATGGTCTGTGTGTGTTGCTCAGTGTAGCTCAGCAAACTTGATATTCCGTTTAGACATCACCATGGGACTCGGACAGTAAGTTATCTGTCAAAATTCCTTAACCGGAAGTACCATTTTACTGAATGATTTTTTTAAATTTTATTTTTTTCAATCAACAAAAATTATATAAATTTAAACTGATGATGGACACTTTCTGGCGATCCTTTTAGGGAAAATGGTGACCCTATATCGGATTAATTAATGTAATAACTAATATCTTATAATTAGATCATATTATACAGATATACAGATAGAAATAGTAATTTTCAGACTTGGGCTGTATTGACGAAACGTCAAGAGATGGCAATGCTAATGTGGCAACATGGTGAAGAAGCATTGGCTAAAGCGTTGGTTGCCTGTAAATTATACAAAGCGATGGCACATGAAGCTGCTGAAGATGATCTAGAAACGGAAATCTATGATGAATTGCGCAGTTATGGAAAAGAATTCGAAACTATTGGTAAAAATTTATATTTTTTAAGATTTTTTAAATTTTTTGAATTCCGTTGAGTTTCCTTGCAGCCCAGTATAATATTGAGTCAGTCCCATAAAATATCGTCTTTTAACTCAAGGTGTCTAAAGACGTTGCCGGCACGATAATGTCTCTCTTATGTCCCGCAATGCACGTCTCGTGTCCAGGTGATCGGAATCCATATCCTCTTCGGTCTTCCGGGGCACTTAAGCGAGATTGCCAGTACTCCTATCTTCCAAAGATATCTGATGAAGTAATTGTAACCTGTCAGGAGTAGAAAGCTGGGCTACGAACTCCCTACCGAGGCAAACTCAATGACACTTGTCCTCCTGGGCCCCCAGTAAAGATACCCATTCACAGTCTCTATGTTACTCCTAATAAGAGGAAATATTGTAATCGTGGAAAATGTTTTTAGTGAATGGTTTGTGTTGCGCGTGTGTGTGTGTGTGTGTGTGTGTGTGTGTGTGTTTCTGTGAGAGTGTGTATTAACAGAATTTTCTAAAACGTGGTATTCCCGTGTTTCCATAACGTGGTAAAGTGGTATTCCCGGCATCAGACAAAGATTATTATGGGCAAAATCCATCAACCCGGAAATTCGACATGCGACTGAATGTTTACTGAAGCTTTGGGACAGTGTCCGTCAAATTTGAAGAAAAATGGTTAACCGGAAGTCCGATTTCACAAAATAGGTTTTTTAAAATTTTTTTTTTGAATTTTCTCCAACGGGTGCCTATCCAGCAAGGAAACTATTCCCCCAATTTCTCCCCAAGTCATCCCCCCTAATTGATCTTCCCCGGTAGTCCACCGGTTTGTTTACAATATCCTAAATAACCTTAATCTCCAACCCTCCTAGGCTTTCCAGTGAGACTCTCCCAAAAATCCGAAACCTAGTGCCAGCAAAACGAGGACACTGACATAAATATGTTACACCGTTTCTCTAACTCTGTCATCACAATTCTGACATATGGGACTAGACGTCCTCCCTACTTTATGCAAATGACTAGCCACCCATTGTGCCCAGTCCACTACACCTACTAAAATCCTCAATCTTTTGCCATTCAGGGACAGGAGGTAATCCGAAACCCCTTGCTTAGCCCCTTGGCTTGAAGGCACCCCCTGCACGTCCTCCCAACGTTTCTCCAAAACTCTTGTCTCCTAAAGTCTAATCTGTGTACAATTTTCGATTTCGAGTTTTCACCGGAAATATCCATTTTGAGGTCCCCTAAGTCCGAAAAAGTGGTTTTTAGAAAATTGTGTGTGTGTGTGTGTGTGTGTATATGTATGTGTCTGTGTGTAAACAGTATAGCTCATAAACGAAAATTCGTAGAAAGTTGAAATTTGATATTCTGTTTAGGTATCACCATGGGGATCCGATGGTAAAGTATCTGTCAAAATTCCTCAACCGGAAGTACCACTTTACTGAATAGTTTTTTCACTTTTTTTGTGTGCAATTTTCTCAAAAATAGCTCCAACGATTTTCTTGAAACTTGTTACATCAACTACATATACAAAGAACTACAATTTTTATTTGAAACATTTCTCCGGGAAAATGCATTTAAGGGGGCTTTACTGGGTGTAGGTATGCGGTTATGTTTTCCTCTAAAGTGCTATCTTAGATGATCATACAATTCTACCAACTATACAAAATTAATTAGAAATAGATAGATTGTAAACATTCCGAGTTTCAAGAAACATTTGAAAACTGAAAGTTGTGTGAGTGTTCCACACCAGATTTTTTAAAATTTATTTTGTATTTTTAGGTTTAGAATTATTGGATTATTGTTATCGCCAGGATGATGATCAAACGCAACAGCTTTTAACTTGTGAATTGCAAAACTGGAGCGGCCAAACTTGTCTTAGTTTAGCCGTAGCAGCTAATCATCGCCAATTACTTGCACATCCTTGCAGCCAAATCATTTTGGCTGATCTATGGATGGGCGGCCTAAGGACCAGGAAAAATACTAACCTTAAAGTAATATTTTGTATTTGTACATTAAAAAATGCTTCCTTTTATTTTAGATAATAATTAATTAAATGTTATTTTTAATTATTTTCTTAGGTGATATTTGGTTTAGTGTTCCCTGTGTATATAGCGAAACTTGATTTCAAATCGAAAGAAGAATTACAATTGATGCCACAGACTGAGGAAGAACATCTGACCGGCCTGGAAGAAGAAAATGACAGTGTGGATGGAAATAAAACGATTTTAGATCAAAACAAGACTACTTCCGGCCAGGATGTAGAGGTAATTTCCTTTTTCATTTTTTTTTGGTAATTTTCAATAGTTAAGACGCATGGAAAAATCTGAGAGTGGATCCGTCATGAAGCTTATGGGCTTCGGGATTTCTTGTCCCCAGTTGAAGAAACCTTGTCCTCGCCATGCCGGTTACACTCACAAAGGATGTGTGCCGGGGTTTCCTCCTCAGTCTTGCAGAATCGGCATAACGCGTTATCCGCAAGTAACAAGTGATGCATGTGCCTATTCAGCCTACCATGCCCTGTTAGTAGACCTACTATTAGCCTTATATCTCTTCGGCTTTGACTCAGTAGATCCCTGGTAAATTTAGGCAAATGTCTCTTGATAATAAAGAGTTTTGCCTGCCTCTGTCTTGGTGTTCTCTCCCACCAGTGCAGACGCTGCACTTCTATCCAACCCTTGATAGAAGTTTGAATTAGGCTCTTGGACAACCTGCAGAATGGTTCGAGGCCTATAAAGGTATCCTTCGAACACTCCCTCGCCAGGGCATCCGCCTTTTCATTGCCCAGTAACCCCGGATGTCCTGGCACCCAGGCGAGTGTTAGCTTGTTCCCAGCACCCCCCTCGATTAGGGCACTTAGGCTGTCCCACACCAGCCTTGAGGCTATTTGGTGTGAAGAAAGTGCCTTCAGGGCTGCCTGACTGTCGGAGTATATGGCCTCTCTCCAACCCTGTAAACCTTGCCTTATAATCTCCTTAGCGCAGAGCTGTAGCTCCACAACTTCAGCCTGAAAGACTGTGGCATACTTCCCTAGGCTGGCCTTAATCTTGCCTTATCGCAGAGTTGTAATGCTTACAATCCTTAGCTCAGAGTTGTAACGCCACGACTTCAACCTAAAAGACTGTGGCGTACTTCCGTAGGCTGGCCCTAATCTTGACTTTAGGCCTGCCTCCAGAGCCCCTGGCCGGAGTTTTGGAGCTGTCTGTATACCAGACCGAGTTACCGAACATGGGGGGCGTCACCATCTCAGTTGCCTCTGTTCCGTACTTTTTTTTATTTTCATTTTTTCGCGATCCCCCCACACCGAAAAAACACCGACGAATTTCATTAAATTTTGAGTATTAGAGTAGATTAAATTCGAGCGGGGAGGGCGAGCCTCATTCCAATACGATCTGCAATAAGAGGTAGGTCGGAGCTAAAATTATAGCACATCCCTCAGCTTCGCCCTCTTAATCAGGCCTATCAAAGTTGAGAGCGGCTCCGTCATGAAGCTCATGGCTTCGGGATTATTTGTCCCCAGTTGAAGGAAACCATGTCCTCATCAAGCCGACAAACTCACAACGGATGTGTACGAGGGTGGTTTCCTCCACGACCCTGCAGAATCGGCAAGTACTAATAGGTGCATGTGCCTATTCAGCCTACAAGCCCTGTTACTGCAGCCCACTATTAGCTTTATGTTCCTTCGGCTATGGCCCAGTAGATCCCTGTTAAATTAAAGCCTGCCTCTGTCTTGGTGTTCACTCCCACCATTGCAGGACGCTGTTCTTCTATCCAACTTTTGATAGAAGTTTGAAATAGGCTCCTGGACAACTCGTAGAAAGGTTCGGTGCCTATAAAGATTTCCTTCACTAGGGTATCCTCCCAGTCTTACAGTTAGTAAGGATGTATTGCGATCGAGCCAGATTTTTTTGGAATAATATACATTCATTATGATATACGAGGGTCATTCAATAAATAACGAGACAAATCGCTGTAGCTCAAAAACTGTTTATTTAATCAATACAAACTTTGGCTACTTTTCAAACATAGTCCCCAGCAACATTTATACACTTGTCCCATCGCTCTTCTAATTTGTGTCTGTATGCCTCTGGCATAAAATTCTTTGGGTTGATCTCGAAGGGACTTTTTGCACTTGATTTCTCAGTTCTTCAAAGGGGTTGAAAATGTTTCCAACGAGGTGCCTCTTTAAGGGGTCCAAACAAATGGAAGTACTATGGGGCTAGGTCAAGGCTGTAGGGGGATGTGGAAGGATCTCTCACCCCACTTTGCGAAGTGTTTCTTGACTTAACTGTGCCGTGTGTGGGCGTGCATTGTCATGAAGCAAAATCACGCCTTTAGTCAAGAGTCAACGACGTTTCGTTCGATTGGCAGCCCTTACTTTGTTTGTGAGCATACACACTGTAATACTGTAATACTTGATGGTTCGTTGGTCTTCCCGATAGTCACAATAAATAGGCCCCTGCGAATCCCAGAATACTGTAAGCATTAACTTTATCTACAGACGGCTGGGTCTTAAATTTCTTTCAAGTGGGAGAACGCATAATGATTCCACTCAAGGCTTTGACGCTTAGACTCCGGCTCAAAATGGTGTATCCATGTTTTATCACATATTACAATTCTACTGAAAAATTCTTTTTCAATTAAACATCGTTCTTTCAATTGTTGACTGATTTGAAACCCTTGTTTCTTTGTGGGCGTCCATAAGTTGTCTTAGAACCTATCTCAAATAAGTTTTCTTGTACTGCAGCTTATTCTGAATAATGTTATGGACAGTTCCCAACACTAGCGTGCACTTCTTCAGCTATCAACTCAAGTGTAATACGCCTGTTGTCCAGAATAAATGTACCGTGTGTGGACACGCTTTGTCATGAAGAGTCCACGACGTTTCGTTCGAATAGCCAGGCCTTACTTTGTTTGTGAGCATACACATGTAATATACTGCTGTTGATGGTTCGTTGATCTTCCAGTTCATGCGAGATTCGTGGGGAGGAAGTTCAACTTTGTTAAACCGGTCGTCCACTTCGTTGCTCGTCACAGACACTTTTAAACTGTTCTATCCATTTGTAAACGTTTGAATGATTCAAACAATTATTCCCGTACACTTTCAACCATTCTTTCGTGGATTTCACTACCTTTGATACACTGCGCAACTAAAAATTTAAACATTGAGCGTTGTTCTTCCTTGTTAACGGACTCGCCATTGTTAACTGAATACAATTTAAAGTTATGCTTACCAAATACTCTCGAACAGCTGATGAGAAACTAAGTTACAAGGATGCCAACTTGACGCATTGAAACTATTATATTGATTAAATAAACCGTTTCTGAGCTACAGTGATTTGTCTCGTTACTTATTGAATGACTCTCGTAGAATTATGGAATACTAAATTCTGTGTTTGAAAAAAAAATAATTGGATGACCGGAAGTGCCATTTTTACTGAAACGTATTTTACAGTTTTCTGTTATTTAAAAAAAAATGGCTCCAACAATTTTCTCTTAAAACTAGGAATGCTTACTACACATATAAAGAGCTACAACTTTTATTTAAACATTTCTCCGCGTAAGGTTATTTTAAAGAGGGGGCTTTTGATGGAGGGGTGGGATTATGTTTTCCTCTAAAGTGCTATCATTAGGTGACCATACAATTCTACCAACTTAACAAATTTAATTAGAAATAAATAATTTGCCAAAATTTTGAGTTTCATGAAAAATTAGTTTATTTTTAAAATTTCTGTTTATATTTAATTATTACACTGTAATAATTTTCTTTTTTTTTTTTTTGGCGCATCGACAGCCAAGGTCATTAGCGCCCTTGTAATAATTATTGTAATCATTTTTGCAGGTATTGATTCAACAAGAATCACAGACCCAAGTTCGAGATACCATTGTAACAGAGAATGGTCGTATAATTACAGACAACAGTAGTAGTTCAGATAGTGGGAGCCAATTTCTTCCCCCACCTTTGGAATATTATGATCTCAAACCAACGAGACCGCTTAGATTGAAAAGGAAGTTATATGAATTCTATACAGCACCAATTGCTAAATTTTGGGCCCATTCTGTAAGTATTTTGGGCATTTATAATCTAAGAATATATATATATATAATATAAATTAAATCTGGTGTGAAACACTCACACAACTTTCTCTCACTCTAATGAATATAATTTAATCAAGGAATTTTTGTTTAAAATTGCAACGTTACAATGTTTAATTTGGCTGGCCATAAAAATGGTGGTGGGGATTTTACTTGTACACCTAAACGGTCTTATGTGGAGCGCTCTGTAGGCTTTTCCTGAGTCTTTTCGTTTTTGAGATATTCTGTTAAACTCTTAAAAACACACATACCAACCATTCCGTAAAAAACATTTTTTACCATACTCAAGGAGACCCCCCAAAATATGTATTTGCGTTTAGAATTTAATATTTCGAAAATCTGGCACGATCGCAATACTTCTTACTTGGGACCTGCAAGTTTACGACTGGTCCAAGTATCTTTTTTCTCTTTAAGGGGGGGGAGTGCCTCCGCACGAAGTGTGGAACTCGCACCCACTAAAACCCCCCTCTTCCCTTCCCAGGCATCTGCCCCCATCCAGGAACTGCTAGAGTACTACTTTGGGGTGAGCCTTGTAATACGCCCCAAATCCTGTTGATTCTCAACCTAAGGCCCTACTTCGATTCAGTTTCGAGAAAATTCCCAAAAAAAACTTCCGGTCAACCGATTTTTGTTTAAATTTTGGAATTCTATAAATGTTTGAAATATGTAATAATATTATGTAGGACTCCCACGCGGAGACGCGGGTTCGAGTATAACTTGGTACCCTTAGATATTTTTCTTCTTAGGGACAGCTCACTGTCCCGGTAATGGACAGTGTTGTCTGTATCGAGAGAACACTGTCATGGAGGCCGGCAGTGCACTGAGAAGGCTCCGGGCGCCAATGACCATAGATGTTGACGCGCCATAAAAAAAAAAAATTATGTAGATGTTACAATCCATATATTCTATAGAAGTTATACTTTAGAGAAAAGCGTAACGCTACTGTTCCCTCCCCCAGAACCCTCAAAAAAAAAAAAAAATTCCCAAGAAAATGTTTCAAATAAAGTGATAGGTATTTATGTGTGTATAAATAGTAGACGCAGTTTAAGCAAAAATCATTGGAAAATATCATTCAATAAAGTCGCGTACTTCCTGTTTTTTACCCGAAATCTTCCATGTTTAATGCGATAGTGGTAGTACCTAGATGGAATATCAAGTTTAAACTTCCTGCGACACACACACACATAATTCGTATTTACGGGACACACCTAAAAACATGTATTTCCGGAATAAAAGCGTGTGAGTGTTTCAAACTAAAGTTTTTCTTTCTCCTAGGCTGGGTAAAATCTTAAGCGCAGTAATATATTGCACTTAAACTTGGGAACTTCGTGTTCTAAGTCCAGTGCGCTACCCACTAAGGCTAATCTTATTTAAATCATCCATTGTTTTCTTTGTTTCAGGTTGCCTATATTGCATTTTTATTAATATTTAGTTATGTAGTTCTTGTAAGAATGAATCCAGATCCTTCTTGGCAAGAAATTTATTGTATTGCATATATATGCACTTTAGGATGTGAAAAAATTAGGGAAATAGCTTCATCTGAACCAGTGGCAATTAGGTAATATATATTTTACGTAATATATTTGTATTTTATGATCTGTGCTCTGGGATTAAGTACTCCCCAGCAACAATGTCAAAAGTGAAACTGGCTGGCTAAGGCAGTCATAAGCAACCTTATGCAACGTTGCTGCGAAGTGGAGGTTTCCCAGCCACTGCGGCATTGCTGGCAATTAAAAAAGCGGATGAGTTGGCAAAACAAGGGGATGCAAGAACCCTCCCCCAACCTAATCTGCCTGTTGGTTACGATGCAGCCATCGCCTTGATTAAGTGCAAGATGATAATCAGCAGAGAGATACGACAGAAGATAAGAGAAAATGGAATAGTTTTATTGACAAGTAGAATACTTCCAAACCTGGTGAAGAAGGTCTATGTCGCTGTTGTGGTTGGGTCCACCAGAGCTGGAAAGCATCTGAGATATTTTCCATGATTATTCATGCTTTATTTTGTGGTCATCGACCAGTTTTTGAGCGTTCGCCCATCATCTTGATAAAAAAGTGTGATAACATATATATAAAATGGGTGTATAAACTGATTTTGTTTTGTGCAAGTCTGTGTTATCACACATTTTCCTTTGGGCCAAAGGCATGCGAAAAAGTTGATTCATAGCTACTGGCCTCCAGGCTTACTGCAGAATTACTCTAAACAAGGCCACTGTTTAGAGGCGACTTAACAAGCACGGGGCTTGACAACGGATTGAAGAAATAACAGTAATGCACGTACTGTGTCACTTGTTGCGGAGGGCTCTCCTCTTTGGAGAGAAGACTGACACCTTTGCAGGACTTTTAAGTCTAATAAAACAGAGAGGGGGCTTGAGAGAATGCTCTGATTGGTGTATATGCTTTCAAGGATCATCCAAGAGTCACTCTCCAGACTCCAAAGTCTTATTAAACAGATCAAAAGACTGAATATTGGGCGAACGACCGAAACGTGGTCGATGACCACAGAATGAAGCAGGCTATCACGGAAAATAAATCTCTAATGCTTTACAGCTCGCTGGAGCCAACAAGTAGGGACCATATATTCTTCTTAGAATCTTCTTACTGCACTTCGTACTCTTGGAAACCTTCGAAACTATATGCAGAGATTTTGGATTGCTGGGGCGCTATGCTGTCTTGTATCGGTCATTTTCTACATTAACTGCCAATCCCATCTTCCTTGCTGCCTGGTCCATAGATATGAAGGTATCCTTCATTGCTACCGGAAGACCTACTAATTATGTACGAGGGTCATTCAATAAGTAACGAGACAGATCGCTGTAGTTCAAAAAAGATTAATTTTAATCAATACAAAACTTTGGCTACTTTTCAAACATAATCCCCCCAACATTTATGTGGACACAAATCGTTCTTCCCATCGTTCTTCTAATTGTGTCTGTATGCCTCTGGCATAAAATTCTTTGGGTTGATCTCGAAGCCATTTTTTGCATTTGATTTTTAGCTTCTTCATTGGATTGAAAATGTTTCCAATGTAGAGCCTCTTTAAAGCCCCCCATACATGAGCGGGATTTACTCAAGGTTTGGCCGGTTTCCTTGAGGCCACGGAAGAGTCAAGAGGCTGAAAAATCCCGAAGGAAATTCAATTCTTTTTGGCCCTGAGGCCGGATTTTCCCGCCCTCTTTATTATGTGTGTGTTTTTTTTACCTCATTCATCAGAATGTATGAAAATGAGCCTTACTTGTGGCAAGTTAGTTCTAAAGACTACCATGATCGTAATAAAAAGGAAGCCGTTTACTTGAGACTGCAAGAAAAATTGAAAGATTTCCTTGAGGAAAATACTCATCGTGTGTAGGCAAGGGTTCGTTAGAGGAATTCCTCAAGGAAATCCTGGAGGCTTTTTCCTTGAGGATTTCCTTTACGTGTATGGCCCCGTGAGGACCTTACGGGGTCCAAACACATGAAAGTCCGACGGGGCGAGGTCGAGGGTGCTGTAGGGGGGATGTGGAAGGATCACCCACCCCACTTTCTTTATGGGCGTCCATAAGTTGTCTTGGAACCATCTCGTACAAGTTTGCTTGTACTGCAGCTTATTCTGAATAATGTTATGGACAGTTCCCAACAATCGTGTGCACTTCTTCAGCTATCAGTTCAACAGTAATACACCTGTTGTCCTCCTGAATAACGCATTAATACGAGATTCGAGGAAGGAAGTTGCAACT